>JAWWEE010000159.1:34988344-35006967 GCA_035221455.1 Xenops minutus
ACATGCGCGAACCGCCCCTCCCGCCCTTCTTTCGCCCCGCCCTTCGCCCCGCCCTTCCTTCGCCCCGCCCTTCGCCCCGCCCCTCCCTCCCGCCCTTCTCCCCGCCCCTCCCTCCTCTCCCCCTCCCTCTCCACCTCCCTCTCTCCCTCTTTCTCCCTCTCCCTCTCTCGGCTCCGTCTTGAAAGCTTCTAACGTGAAACCCTTTGCAATAAAGCGAACACCACGCTTTGGTGAAGCATTGGTCTGAAACAGAACAAAATGGCCAAGGACGCTTGGACCGGATCTGCCATGCAGGAGGAAGCCGTAGGTGAGGGTAAATAAACCTTTAGAGAGCAATAGTCCAGAAAAGAGACACAGTAAGAAAAAAAAGAAGAAAAAAAAAAAAAAGGGGGGGGGGAAGGAGAAAGGAAGCTGCCTGATTGCACTGACATGAAGACATACCAAATGAAGCATTTAACCTTCACCACTGCCTATCAGCTACTTGGTCGTGCCAGATCCTGAGAGGGAAATCACTGTGGTTATGAAGACAATTTAAAGGCTTACATATATAAATTCAATTTTAAACCTAAGCCCTTTGCACTTCAAGCTAAACTGAAATTCTGTACCAGCAGGGTGTTCCAGTACACAGGACGGCATGAAATTCAGGAGCAGACTCATTCCCTTCCTGTACTACCTACCCCTGGGCCACACGGCCCATTTAAATTAAGTAGCTATTTTGCTTCTATGAATGTCAGTGAACACAAAACTAATCTGAAAACTAGGTGGGCAAGGACAGAGAACCCTATAGAAAACCTGTGTTGATTTGTGAAGCAGAAAGTAATATACTGGTCATGTGTAAGTAATGATGTTAGCAGTAACAGTGGCTTACTCTAGCTTACCATACAGTCTTTGTACCAAACTTTGTACCTCCTGCAGGACTCAGCTCCAGTCTAGAGACTTCTGGATGTCTGCTGACAGAATCCCAGACCCAGGTAGGACTAGTGTCTCCTAACAGAAAAATCAGTATGTGGAAGTCTGTCCTTCTCAGAGGGCTTTTCTGTAATGTGTTTTTTTAACATATAATAGAGTACGACAGTGGCTTTCCGTAACATTTTCTCGTCTGCTGCTCCTTTCCCTCTGCGCTGTGCTAAGGGAGCGTAGGGCCAACTGCACAGTCTGGACTGCGGGTGCTGTCCCATCTCGTTGTGCACCCCGCAGTTTACATACGACCGAGGAGACAGACACACACACACTGCCTGCTCGGGGCGGGCTGGCTGACCTGGCTGCCCCCACAGCGGGCTGTGCGGTGTTCTCACTGCCGTGAGGGCCGCGCGCGGGGCTCCTCCCGCCGCACGGCGGGGCCCCCCCTGCGCCTGCGCCGGGCCCGGCCACGGGGGCCGCCATGGGGGCCGGAGCGCTGCTGGCCCTGCTGGTTCTGCTGCCGCTGCCCGCCCTGCCCGCCCGCAGCCCCGCGGGCTCGGCCCTGGCCCTGACCCCGGCCCCGGCCCTGACCCCGGCCCCGGCCCGCCGCTCCGGCCTCAGCAGGTGGGCAGGGCACGGGCTCCCGCCTCTGTGGCGCCTCCGGGCCCGGCCCCGGCGGGAACCGGGACAGCAGCGGGGATGGGAGGGACGGACGGCCCGGGGCAGCAGCGGAGATGGGATGGGGATGGGGATGGGGATGGGGATGGGGATGGGGATGGGGATGGGGATGGGGCCGGCACCGCAGCGGGCCAGGAGGAGCCGGGCTCGGTTGCTCCACGATGAGGCCGCCGGCGGTGGGAGCTGGGAGGGCCGGTCTGAGGAAAAGAAGCTTTGTTGATGGGGAGACAATCCAGCAAGTACAGACTGCGGGATGCCGTCAGTGAGGAGGAGGATTTCGGCTATGGCAGAGTAAAATCTGCCTTTGCCGGTTGCGCTTGTGGTGAGGACCGAGAACAGCTGTAATACATGGACACTGAAGTTCTTCACCGCTTTTTCTGCCAGGGAGTTTCAGAGTGATTTCTAAATCCTCTAATAGAGAGTCTCCGTAAAGTTACTGCAGTGGCAAGAGGGGCTTTCTGTAATTGATTATCAGTGCAGATTGTACAACAGCTCATCTAAACTGATGAAAAGCAATACTGTGTTCTCTTGCTGGCATTAAGTAATGTAAAATATGAAATTATGCAACAATAGCCCCTTTAACAGTTTGCTGGGTGTGGGGGGCTTGTCTTTGCAGGTCTGTGAGTCAAGTGTGTGTGGAAAAGTCACTCATTTTCCGAAGTAACACCCCTTATCCAACAGACATCGTTACTGTCCCTGGTGGACGTGATCTGTTCTGTGTGCGACTGGATGACTGTAAGTAACCTTTCTTTTCACACATTTCGTTCATAGATTGCCTCTGCATAGGGAATCTTTTAAACTGGTGCGTTTTAATTGTTACTGCTTATTTTGGCTGTTCCAGAGAGACCATAGGGATCTGATTATCAGTGACGAACAATGATGATTGCACTCTGTGCAAGGGTAGGATTTCTGGCTAAGCACAAATCAGCCTTTATCTATTGCTTGTGTATCTGAGATACTTTACTTAGTTTGGTGCAAGTAAGAACGTTTGAAATATCCCACTATTATCCTTTGCAAAAATTGATCTCCTACTGTATTTTTGAATCTTTATTATAAATGCTTATTTTCATACTTTCTTCTCGGCTGGCAATGATTTTTTCACTGGTAATCATATGCCCTTTTAGGATATGCCATTAACGCTGTTTTCCACGTTGTACTCCATATGACTGATTGGATGTCCAGCTCTGGCATTTGTTGCAATTCACGAGGATCTTGCATTTGAACACACCATTTTCTCTTTTGAGTCATTTGTCTGGGAGTTTTGATCCGCAGTCCCAGATACTTCTGACCAAATCCACTAGCGTTTTAGGTTGGATGGGGCTTGAGGAGGTTACCGGGTCCAACAATAGGGTTGTCAGAACAGGGTTAGTTTCACATTAGCTAGTCCTGCTCTCAACTCTTTACAGACGCTGCCTGAATGTTTTGTGTATAGAGAAGAGCACAACTACAAGTGTTTTCTTTTTCAGTATAATGATTATACCCTCAAGTGATTATTAAGCAATGTGCTCTATGCACTTTTGTCAACCTTGCAGAAGCTTAATATTCCTTTGACTTTTGTCACCTTCAAAGGTTTTACTTGATTGCTTGATTAATGCTGTATTGGGATATTCAAAAGCTTTTGTTTCTGCTTGTTCCCCTGAGCATCTGCTCTGCCCTGAAGCAGCACAATTACATTGACAGCTTGTTCTGGTGTGTTTTTTTCTGTACTTTTCCCCCCAAACCTACTGGATTACTTAAATTCTCTTTGGTACTACTGTAGTTGAGAATATTGACACTTGTTCCTGTTGTCAGTAGGATCTCTGGTACTTGAACCTTGTTAAGATGTTTTATTTAGATGTATTGAAAAGTTTATTGTTCAAACAAGCACATTAGGATGAGTCTACATAGCACATCTTTAATAATTTGGCATTTTATTACAATGTTTTAGCAGCGATAATTTAATACATTATAGCATTGTAACCATACCATTGCATACCACTGGGTCAGGAGGGAATCACTGTGGAATACCAAGTGAAAGTCTGGTTTTAGTATGCCTGTTGTCTATTTATATTTACTTTGAGTTTTACCAACCTTCATTATTTTGAATCCATTTAATGTTGCTTTTAGTGATCTCATAAATTGGTAGTGCTTTGTAATTGAAATGTTGTGTGTGTCTAATTTGGGCATCTCACAGAAATGACATCACATATTAAAATAGCTGTCAATTGGTTTTCATGCTTTTTGGAAGGTCTGTTTCCTATCGACAGTACAAACTACTCATGATGTCATCATATTCATAGATCTTATTAGCTTGTTAGAAGTGTTAATTAATATAAGGGATTTTCTGTCTTATAATTACTCAAATTGTTGCTTTAAAAATATTGGCACAATATTTACTTTTTTCTCATAATTTGATATTGGTGGATGTCTTTTTTTCTCTTTTCAAACTCTAGCAAAGTTGAACTATTTCCAACAGCCCCAGGATATCAAAGAATCCAATTTTATGAAGTTCTCAGAGAAGTATGGCAGACACTCTTTCATAGCACCATCTCAAGTCCAGCCATCATTCTCTGCTTTTTACCGTGTGAGTTGAAAGAAAATAGTAATCGGTTTGCACATAGACTTCTATTTAAGCTGTCTGATGAGGTCTGATGAGAACAGATTGAGAAAGTTATTTTTGTACCTATAGTCCATATTATCATAGAATCGTAGCATATCCTGAGTTGGAAGGGATCCACAGGGATTGAGTCCAACTTCTGACCCTGCCCAGGACACCCCAACAATCCCACCCTCTCCCTGAGAGTGTTGTCCAAATGCTCCTTGAGCTCTGGCAGCCTTCATGCTGTGTCTGACCACCCTCTGGGGGAAGCAGCTTTTCCTGCTCTCCAGCCTAACCCTCCCTTGGCACAGCTGCAGCCATTCCCTCAGGTGCTGTCACTGGTCACACAGAGCAGAGAGCAGAGCTGTCCCTCTCTTGCCCTTTGTGAGGAAGCTGCAGACGCCGATGAGGTCTGAGCTCAGTCTCCTCCAGGCTGAGCAGACCAAGTGCCCTTAGCCACTTGTTGTATGGCTTCCCCTCCAGGCCCTTCACCGTCCTTTTATGACTCTCTTTTGGATGCTCTTCAATAGCTTTAGATCTTACAGTGTGGTGCCCAAAACTGCCCTCAGGGCTCCAGGTGAGGCCACCTCAGTGCAGAGCAGGACAATCCCCTCCCTCGACTGTCTGGTGATGCTGAGCCTGATGCACCCCAAGACAGGTGGCCCTCCTGCCTACCAGAGCACACTGTTAAACTGTTTGTCTCTCAGTCCTCTTTGTTCCTTAGTGTATGAAAGGTTTTCTTGTATTTAGAAGGTTGGACAACCTTTTAGACAAAGCTGAGTGTACACAAAGAATTACAGATTTTTCTCTCTGCCCTGATGATGTAATCGCCTTGTATTCCACAGTAACTTTGTGATTTCTCCAAATTGTCTTTTCAGGCTGGTGATCCAATTCTAATCTACTTTGATTCATCATCTGTACTGAGCGTGCTGAGACAGCCAGTTAAGATGGGAGCCAGTGGACTTTGTGTTGATGGAAATCCTGCTGGTTAGTAAAGGGGGAAGAATATCTGAAGGTGATTTGCTTTTGTTTGAGCTGTTGTCATGTCTTAACTCAGGCTTCCTGGACAGTAAAAACACAAGCTGTACTCGGATTTTTGCCAATTTGAGCAAGAGCTGCATGACTGACCCTGCCCTAGATGCTACCTCCTACTACCGGGACTTCACTGTGCTGAAGGTGCATGTCAGATTTCTTGCTTTTGTGCAAATTTATGGTTGCTTGTCTTTGCATTACTTTCCTCTGCAGCTTCAGCTAACTGGAAACCTGAAGGTCATCTGGTATGTCATCCCTGATCTCCCAGTTGTTGAGCCCTTCTTGCTGGGACACCTGTTAAAAATGTTGTGATCCTTCAAACTACTTTCAGATAAATTTCAGTTATTAACAAATTCTTAACGGATCTAACAGGTATTTCATTGAGACTTCATAGTTTTAATGGTTTATCTAGAGCTCTCTTGCATTTTAAAGACTGTTTATCCAAGTATTCCTTTCTGTTCCATCAGTTTGATCAACCAAGCAGTGCCTATTCTTCATAAAGAATGACGATTTGTTTTACACAATATGCCACCTCTAAAATCATACTGAAGGCCACTTATCAATATTGGCTCTGTTTACAGTCATAGATTGAATTCCGTATCAATTTCTACACTATTTATTTAATTTCAAAGTAATGGATTTACTGTTCTGGGTTCATCGTGCTGGTCTTACTGAATGTTTATATGAAAATATCTTCTCTTGCCTTCTGGAATTTTCACTGGTATTCCCCGAGAAAACAACATTGTAAATATGAACACCTTACTAAGACTGATGACTCTGTTTCCTCTTACATTGGAAATCTAACTCAAGATCACTGTAGTAGAGAGTATTCTATTGATCAGATTTAACTCGTTTTCAGGGCTTTCTTTGTCACTTTCTTTGTGGCCAAAATTCAGTTTTTCCTTAACTGGAAGCTAAAGTAATTAGTTGATGGCAGAAGAGGAAGTTCCAGGAGAGGACTGGAGATGTGATACTTCAAAGTATCTGTATTCTGCAGGCCATTGGCAAGGCCAAGATTAAATTTGTCTTCTGATGTTCTAAAATGTGTATTAGGTCTGTGATTTATAGATCACAAAATGATGACAAGTTTTACACATCGGGAATGAGCTTAAGTAATTTTGTCAATATAATATATAGGCTCAGTTTAATGATGACTTCATGATTATTTTTTTAGGCACTTTAGGCACTTGGAAACCCAGAAATTTACTTGGGATTTTTTTGGTCTTGTATAATGGTTTGTTTCTTTTCCCCAGGTACCAATTAGTGGCACCATTGTGCAGTCCATGAAGGTCAGCCTCTGTCAGCAATTTCTACTTCTGAAATAAAACATACTTGGAATTTTAAGCATTCATAGTAATGTTCATAGGTTGGGAACTTGGGAGAATGGGAATGTGAATGTGCTGTGTCTGAGACAAGTTTGGGGTTTTTTTTTTACAGAAGTGTGACATTATAATAAAAAAATAGGCATATAAGGAAGGACGTACTTTTAAATGAATGGGCACAGATAGAGCTTAAGTCAGGGAGGTAGCTTGTTTCCTTAGAAAAAAGGTGGGGATGTGGAGCAGGATGATATGCCCACAGATCACAGCTACAGCAAGGAGGTAAATCTGACTTGAATGGAAAAGCAGTGAGAAAGAGTGAAAAATGCACACTTCTTTTAAACAACTTCTAATTGTCCATGTGCTTCCTGTCTCCAGGTAAATGTCACCGCAGTCGCACCACCTGGAGCTCCCCACTTGAGAGACAACACATGTACCAATGTGGTTTCTGAGGTATGTGAATCTTCTTTTCTTTGAGCAGCTTAACACAAGCTTAAAGTCATTGCCCTATCACCTAACTCTGTCTCTGATATTCTCTGAATTGGACTTTCAGGTGATCTATGAGGTAGAATACAGTGGCACAAGTGGGATTCAGAGTGTTTCTGTCCAGTTCAAAGTGAGCAACATCTCTGGGAACTTTGGATCCTCTCTGCAGCAGCACTTCACTTTGCACTTCTGGGTCAGTGCCCCTGTACTCTGGCTTTTTACCAAGTTTGTAGTCTGTAGTGCGTGACCCATTTTGTTACAGATGAGATCTGAAAATATTACAGCACTGTCACTGTGATAGTAACAGAACCCTGGGATGCAGATGGTAGTTGAAGGCAGGAGTGGATGCATTTCTGGGCTCAAGTAAACCATGCTAGTAGAAAAATTCAGGCTCAGTGCAAGCATGCAGTTCTACATTGCACAAATTTCAAGGGACTGATTGTTTTTATCTGATTATTTTTGCTATTAGTTTGGTTTGTGTGGTTTTTTGGGTTTTTTTGTTGGGGTAGAAGGGAAGAGGAGAAAATAAGAGTCACCAGCATGTTCTTGTGAAGAGAAGAGTTGAAGCTAGTACTTTATCTGAGGGTTCAGAGTTTGTCAACAGAGTTGCTAAATTTATTCCAGATACTTATTTAACTTTGCCTGTGCAGCAGGAAAGAGAGTTACTTTGGAGCAGGTGGAAATCTGGGAAATGCTAATGTGTGTTAAGTTCACATAGATCTTGTTCCATACAGGCAGTGTAAAGTTGGGTAAGTCATGATCTCAAAGGTTGGTAAGTATGCAGTGCAACCTTGTTGAAGTTATCCCCAGAAGAGGCTCTCACCATAAAACAATTTAAAAGCGGAATGTGCCACTAAGAATCAGGGTCAAGGCAGCGTTTGTTCTGCATTTCATCTGTAGAATTGCCCAGACTGATGTGTTCACTCCCTCAGAGACAAATGCTGAGCAATAGGAATTCATTGTCCTGAGAGCTTTCCTGGTAGTATCTACATTTCAGGGTACTGACATTTAGTTTTTTACCTCTTGGACTGCAAGTGAACTTGCCAGGTAAGAAAGAGCCTTTGGAAACAATGGGAGTTTTTAAAGTGCATAATATTCAGTCATTCAAAAAACGGCTTACATTTTTGAGAATGTGAATTTGACCTTTGGAGATGAATGGATCTCATTGGTGTCAATATTTTCCTCTTCTTCTATTTCTTCCCTTTGCATCTTTGAAGACCAAGACCCTCTCTCATACGTTGCCCAGAAGTGGAAACCCTGGCTATATCACTGGGGCACCACTATTGATTGCAAACAATGGTGCCATGCAGCATGTATCCTTTTTCTGCTACCAGTTTTTATTTATCACTCAGTTTATTGACTTCTGGTACTCCCTTGTCTGGACTTTTATAGTCCTCTGATAGGGATAAGGAGGAATGTGGGATGAGTGGATTGTTAAATACGAGTGTCCTATACTGTGTATTTAGGCTTTTGTTTGGCTTCTTGACTTGCAGTCTATCAGATGAGTATTTTACAGAGTGACAGTGATGGAAGTTGCTCACAGTTCCTCAGACACACAGTAGAATTTGGAAAGAACATAAGAACAGGCTGCAAACTCAGGTAACAACACACTCTGCAGTTGTCCTTCCTGACACATCTGGAAGGTGTGGACTCATGTGGCACATTTTTCCATAGTCTCTTGTGCAGTGCTGTGGAACCAGGGTCCTTCCCCAAAGTCACCCATGGGTGTCTACAGATCTTTCATATCCTCCTAAGAGAACTTGGGTATCAGGGAGGTGGGGAACTACTAGAATAACCTGAACATTGTGAAGGCCTTCTGGGACATTGTGAGGCTGTAGTCTGGCAACATGAGTTTATATTTGAGGAGTGACTTATAAAGGAATCCTAAAAAGTGATTATTTTGATGATTGGGATTGTTCTTTTGATAGGGCAGGTGTAGGACCACTGGTGTGATAAAGGGCTACAGAGGTGGCAGTTTTCCTTACCATGCATTACCCCACCATATTTTTCTCCCTTATCATTGCAGACATGATTGAAACTGCATCTGTTTAATATCAATACTTGTTGACTCATTACAAGAGCAGAAGAAATACTCATTACAAAGGAAGGATGTTGATAATGGGGGTTTTTTTTGGCCTGGAAATCACTTTGTCAAAGCTGTTATTTTCTCATTTTTAGCCTGTCCCCATTACTGGAAGCAAGTAACTGTAGTTACATCCAGCAGAAGTTATACAAGGCTTTTCAGGGGATGAACAGAGCAGAGGGCCTTGCTATAACTGGCAATGCTCATTCAACCCAGACAGAAGAGTGGACAACCATTCTGGTTCAGAACTGCAGTATGCAGGTGATGTGAATGCCAGTGGACCAACTGTGAATATTTTTCCTTTCATATCTTTGTATTGCCTCAGGGAAGCATGGGCATCTGGATTTTCTTTATGTGATAATCCTCTGGTTCTTAGGAGTCTTAACACCTGTAAGCAGTCATGGTTCATATTGTTAGGGCACTTAACAAAAAATCCTCAACAAACCCTGCCAGATTTCATATCTCATGAATCCTGTTCCTGCTTTTTTAAATGGTCCAAAAGAGTTTAATACTGAATCCAGTGTTGTATTACATAGTATTCTGTCAGCCTTCTAGAATTAATAGTACCTAGTTACTTGCTATTAATTTGATGTTTTTATTGTTATCATCCTTTCTGATTTTCCAGTTTCTAGGGGTATTTACTTAATAAGGTTAAAATTTTGTAACCAAAGTACTTGTATATTAATAATTATTAATCTCTCAGATGGCCTAATGGAATGCAAAATCCAAGTGGTACAGCTGAGACAAATTCTATTTGGAAATGAGATGACATATAGCTCCAAAAGGGATGTCTGACCTGACCAGAAGTTATGGACTCCGTGCTGAAGTGACCTGTGCTATCCAAAATATTACACTTGGACCATAATGGTCCTTTTTCACTTGTAAAATACTATATTAAGTTGATTGGGGTATATTTTCTTTTCAGGCTGTAAATTGCACTTCCTGTTGTGTAGTTCCTGTGACCCTGGAGATACAGATACTGTGGACTAAAGTGGGCTTGCTTTCCAACCCACAAGCTCAAATACTGGGTGCACGATACTTTTACCACTGTCACCCCCTGAAGGTATGGGATTAAAACCCCTCCCTCACACACAGAGGTAGTTAAATGGGATTTACAGGTTGTTTAAGAACCAAGGAATTGAATGGTCTTTAAGTAAGTTGAGATTTATTGAACTTTAGCACTAGTCTTGGCTGCATTGGCAAGAGTTTGTAATTTAACAGCTCCATGGAGGAAAGGTGTTTTGCGATCTGTTAAGTACTGTCTTCACTCCAGTTGCACAGCTGGAAAAGGTACCTTCTTTCCAACTCCAAACCACCTTCTGCCATTTAAGGAGTCAAACCTTTAAACTTTTAATTATGCTCAGTATAAAGTTGTATATACAAACATTCAGTTACTCTGTGTTTACCTGTTTGTCTCTTAAAGCCTTGATAGGGAATTTGAGTTGATTTGTATTTCACAGACCCCACAGCATGCTGATAATCTGTGCAAGAGGACATTTCTGTCCTCTAGAGGTTCTGAAATCACCACCTAGCTGAGAAAGAGACTACTGCTGATGGCAGCAGACTTGATGAATTAAGGAGGAAGGCTGTAAGCGAGAAGGAGACGTTTAAGGGCAGGTTGGACAGAGCTCTGAACAACCTGGTCTAGTTGAAGATGTCTGTGCTCATTACAGGGGACTTGGACTGGGTGACCTTTACAGGTCCCTTCCAACCCTGGTTCTGTGATGCCAGCAGGAACTATCAGGGCCAGAAAGAACGATGGATAGTCTTTTTTAAGCATGTGTCAATGGATTTTGGGGTTTTGACATTGCATAGTCTTTTGGGCAGGTCATATATTTCAAGGCTCATGCTTCTCTGTAAGGGCTTTAGGGGGAGCACATGATATCTGCCTGTGGCATTTGCATGGCAGTGAGGTGTGACACAGGAAGTGTCAGATACAGGAAGTATCTGTCTGATGTGTTAATACTCTTTGAGCTTCATTCTTGGTCTAAATGAGACTTTACATCCCTTGTTTGGATGCATCTGATGGTATCTCTGTCCTCCCTTCTTGCAAAATACATGAAGAGAACAGGATAGGATAATATTAACTGTGTAAAACTCATACTGCATGAGGCAAACTGGCACCTATGAAAATACTTTCTAAATCTGAGCTGTTACATGGCTTCATTAAGAGAACTACTTTCTAAGAAGGAAGACTTGTGTTCCTAGTAAAAGTGCAGGGTACCTATTCCTCAGTAAGGATTAGCTAATCAAGAAGGATGAGATTCAGATTTCATTTGCTTGAGCAACTGATGCTAATTACTTTAGAGCTGTAAGGTATATTGCCAAGCGAATGATGAGAAAGCAAGTTTCTGGCAGCAAGAAAACTCCACGCCATTAAAATCAGTCCTGACTTCATTTGTGGCAATCCACAAATTAGGATTGTTAGTAAAAGCATACTGGCAAAGGAGCAAGTTAGTGCCATAGGCAACAGTTAGAAATTGCAGCCATTTGTAAGCACAGCAGTGAGATCACCAATGTGTGCTGCGCATGGCTTGACTTTCAAATTATGTTACTTCCCAGTTTTAGCCTACATATTCTCTCTCTGAGAACTATCCTTTAGTTCCTTTAACTGTTCTTTGGAGAAAACCTTTTCCTTCAGACCACACTGCATCACTGCAGAGTTGTCTAAGTGACTGGCCAGAAAACAGGGAACCTGGGAAAGACACCCTGGTTTGTACATCCACATGTACATCCACAATATCTGGTCACAGTTGTATTTGGACTTCCTAAAAATACAGGACATTCTTAAGTGATGTAGAGCTCTACAGGAGCATGCTGGAAGTTTCTTGTGGTTGTCTTCTCCCAGCTGTTGAGGAGAGGTTGTAAATGGGGCTTTTTTCCCTGCACTAATCTCTCTGATTTTAAGGCAGATTTTGAAGGTCCAGACACAAAATCAGTCATCTTGAGGCTTCTTGTTGACTAAGGCAATTGGGCCTACTGTGTGTTTACTCATTGATAGGAGAACTTACATCCATCGGAAGTGAGGAGAAAATTCTAATTGTAACTGCTCAGCAGGGGTAATTTGTGACCAAGGACTGATCTGACATGGAGGGCATGAAGGGGTTAAACTGGCTGGAAGCAGGAGTGCTAGGACACCTTTTAAGTGAGTGAAGTTTCCAGCTGATGAGATAAGAAACAGCAGCAACATCTTATAGTAGCTATTCAGGACTGGAGTGCTCAGGGGCCACCTTTGGGAACAGAGCTGGGCTGGGGGGTGGACACACAGGGCTGAATGGTCCCACGATGGTGCTCCCAGGATTTGCACTGCTGGTGCAAGCATATTCAAGGAATCTGCTTGTTATGCATATTTGCAGACTCCATCTGGAGCCATGTGCTGCAGTAGGACTGTACCCACTGCATTGTTCATGATACTTTTCTGTTCTGTTTAAGCACAGCAGTGTTTTTTAATTCACCGTGAGAGGTAGCACAAAAATTCCCCAACAGGAGTCTCAGTACTTCTGTCTTAAGAGTCAGGAATTCTGTCTTGCAGCTTTTTCAAATGGTTCTTACAGAACTTTGCTCTTAAGGCAATCTTCCAAATTCTTCTCAGGGAGGTGAGTGAGGTGGTGATTTCACAGGTTGGCTTAAAGCAGTGCAAGCATGGAAGGTGTGCTGCCAGTTAGGGTTAGGGTTAGGGTTAGGGTTAGGGTTAGGTTGATGTTAGCATGCAGAGCTGAGAAGTGGGGCAGGAAGTGAGGTTGCTCTTTTGGCAGTAGCACAGTCTTGTATCAGCCCAAGGCAGCCATGAAACTCCACACAATTCAAGGAGCGAGTGTATTGGTTGTCTTGCACCACTCTGTTGAAACAGAAAAGAACTGAGGCCTTAGAAGTTCAGTCCCATGTTCCATCCTCACCTGACTCTCTCCTTTCTAAAACAACATCCTAAAACGTGAGAAATAAATTTATTGTTATATTGGTCCCTGCTTTATTTTATTGATAGGATTTCATCTTGTGGTGGTTCTATCTGTTTCTGGCAGCAAATACTTATTCCTAGAGGGCTAGGTGATCTTATCTTGCATACAGTTTATAATTTTATAAAAAATAAAGGTAGCTTTGCTCCTGTTCTTATTACTAACTAGCTGGTATGTCTTTCCTCTGAATAGAAGACTTACTCTAGCAGAGCTTGAGACACTGCTGCCGCTTTGGAGATCTGTAACATACAGTGCACAGTAGCTATTGCTCTTTCCTGTGCCCTCCATTTATCTGCTAAGTATCAATTTGGGAAAGAGGGGTTACTCTACTGAAAACTTAAGACACTGAACTCCTACCGTTGTAAAGACATTTTGCTTGCCAGTCATCTGTTGTGGGTGTCCTTTAGAAAAGTGAGGGGAGATACATATTTTGCATTGTCTGCTTAACTGTGCTTTCCCTCTTGTTGCAGTTCCAGAGCACACACACGGTACCTGTGACAACTGTCGTTACCTTCACTGACATGACAGACTGGCCAGAACCACCGCGGGGCCAGCCCCGAAGGCACTGGAAACTCCCATTTGACATCTTTTTCCCATTCAAGGTGGCACTGGATTTAGAAAGCAGTTATAGAGTTGATCTGGCTGGCTATTTTTTGTTGATTCTAATAATGTCTAGTATTCTCTTCTTTTGAAAATAGATGGGGCCTGTATTTAAAGTTCAGTAAGTGAATTGATACATTCAGAATATTATCCAGATCATAGGCTTTTCTCCTCAGGTTCTTTTACTGTGCCTGTGATATCTATGTGCCTGCTGCTCTTGGATTAAGCCACGGGACCAGTTTTTGTCCTGTGTTGTCTCATGCCCCTGTTCTCTCTATGTTACCACATGTGAACATCACTGCAGTGAAACACATGAGGACTGGAGGGATCCAGAGACGTTGCATTGAGAGACGGGGAGGAGGACATTAAAATGATTGGTCCATGTTCCCAGAAACCCAGCGTGTTCTCTAACCAAGGAATGTGGAGAGAGGAGCAAAGTTCAATCCAAGCATTTTAGAGCTGAATTCGGTTATCTCCCTGTTGGAGGAGCACCAGATTTTTCTGTATGGAACTTACATGAACATTTAAAATACAGGAGCCCTCTTGACTGGCCTGAATTCTTATTTTATGAGTAGACATGCCTGCCAGTCAGCTGTAACCTGTCCTTGTTACATGACAACTATGCCTCTGTGACACTTTTTGACTCTTTATTTTTCTATGTCTTTTCAAATACAGATATTCAATTGAAATTTTCATGGTTTAATCAGTGTTTACATTAGCAATAGTGTTGCACAAAACAAAGTAATTGTAAATGTCCCGTACTCTGAAATATAGTTGAATTTTAGTGGTTTGTCAAAACATCTTCCTTCTTGATACTTTTTTCCTGGAAGAAACTGGCCTGAATATAGTTTTTCCTAGATAGAAAACATTCTCTTGTGGCTCCAGATAGGAACTGAACTGAAAATGATAGCTGCCGAAGTTCTAAGTGGCACGTCAGAGGGAGCTGTGAATGGTTCTAAAGTTGAAAAATTGATTATTTTAGGAATAATTTGTAGATGTATTAGGAGACTGAAGCTTACTGCAATATCTTACCTCTGGCTCAGTCTCTGGGACCAGGCTGTAAGTTTACTGTTTTCAAAGTTAAAGGTGATGTTCTGACTTTCTGGTCTGCCCCATTCCATCATACAGGAAATTTGCTCAATTGTTCCAGGAAGCTGTTGGATGAAAGTATATTTTTTAGCAAAGGATTTATTTCTTATCTTAAATTCTTCAGAAGATGGAAAAATTTGCCCCATACAATGCCAAGTACTCCAGTGGAATCAGTAGGGGATAAGAAGAGCAGAGCCTACTGTCTTAGTTTAGAGGAAAACTAAGATGTCTATGTAGACCAGGAAAAGAAGGAAGAGGCCCTTCTTCCCCCAAAAAAATAACCACCCCACTCCTTTAAATTTAGAACAAACTTTAATTAGGAAAATGCATAGAAAAGGATAACAGTTCTTAAGTACAATATATCTTTCTATATATATACATCCAAAAAAGGAACTGAACAAACCAGTTTGTAATCAACACCTTTGAACCGATTGAGAGTCTGCCCCTTGTGGGTACAATCCTATTTACGGGCAGCAGGTGGCGGTGTCCCCCCTCGGCTGGATGCGGTGTTGGCTCCCGGGAGCGCCGCGGAGGCGCCGGGGGGTCCGGGGATGGACCCGGGGATGGACCCGGTGGGTCCGGGTTAGGGAATTCCTTAGCAGATTATGAAACTATAACACCTAGTGTTAAAACAACCTATCTGTTGCTTTTGTACATATACTTCATGTAGCAACTTTGTTGCTCCCATTCATTACAAACTTAAAAGTGGAAAAATAAGCTGAAAAACTCGTAATTAGGGTATCAAAGGAGATAACACGAACTAAACAGGAGCAAACATGCAGATTTTAGGGTAACTTCACATGTTTAACCTTTGTGAGGGTTTGCATGGTTTATTAGCTGGGAAAGAATTCCATGCAGTATCTGCTGATTCCATGGATTCTGGGATTCATGCAGCCTGGACTGAACTCTCTGCATTCCAGTGTTACACAGGACTGCTGGTACTAGTACAGCAACAAGCTTGGATTTTTGGGTAGACGTGGCTTCTCAGTTGTGCCTGTAATACCTTTGCAAAGCTTTTAGCAGAACACAGCTGTGTAGTGTGTTCCATGTTCTCTGATGTCCCTGATTTGTGGAATCCAGGAAATTAATTTACAGATGACAGTAACCGAATTAGCAGAGGGTTAGCTGGAGAAACTTCCCAAATGTCATGTTGCCAAGTGTGTTGGAACATAACATCAGTGAAAAGAATCTGCTATCTTTATTTTCTGCATTATTGACATAATTCAATTAGGTGTGACTACGAGATGCTGTTTACTCCATGAGCTGCATATACAAGAAGTGCTGTAAGAAGTACTGTAAGAACATTACACTGTAATTCTCTGTCATACTCCAACCTGCAACATGCCCTATTTTCTAGCTCTTGTTTGGCCCCTCTGACATATTGTCATTGCAAGAAATGGAGCTGGAAAGAGCCTTGTCCATAGCCTGGCTGGCCTGAATTAAGGTCTGTTCAAATTCTAGACATTCCATAGCAATGGATGTGGGTTTAAAATTTGCAATTTCCTGTGTGGGTGTTTTTTCCCCACTGCCTGATCTTATATAGCCTCCGTTGCAATTCAGTAGCAGGCAAGGTATGTCAGTGCCACACACCAGGCAGACTCGGGGGAGTGTTTGTGCTCCACGTGGCAGGGCTGGACAGCGCTGTACTGTCCCTGCTGCCAGCACCCTATCTGAAGCCAGCTGTCCAGCATACCCTTCTGGGGCTGTAAGTCTGTATTTACACTGCCCGAGGAAAGGCGATCTTTACTAGGTGACCTGTAAGGTCCCTTCCAGGCCTGGCTCCATTCGCGGTGCCCCGTCCATCGGGAGCGGCCGGCGGAGAGGAGAGGGGGTGAGGAGGGGGGGAAAGGAGAGGGGAGAGGAGAGGAGAGGGAAAGGAGAGGAGAGAGGAAAGGGGGAAAGGAGAGGGGAGAGGAGAGGGGAGAGGAAAGGGGGAAAGGAAAGGGGGAGAGGAGACAGGAGAGGAGAGGGGAGAGGAAAGGGGGAAAGGAGAGGGGTCTCAGGCCGGCGCCGTCGGGCGGCACCCACACAGCCCGCTCTGCCGGGCCCCGCAGGGTCCCCCCGGTGCTGCCGCGGGCACTGAGCGGGACATCGCAGCTCGGCCCTCTGCGAGCCCCGGGCCAGCAGAGCTGCTGCTCCTCCGGAGGTTTCTCTTTCTTTGCTGGTCTCTTGTGCCCACCTACAAGATTTCTCCATGCCCAAAGAAAACATTTAAACCCTTCCGACACTTGCCTGACACCGAACAGTCACAACCTAGGCTTTGACCTGACTGGGTGATAAACCTATGTTCTTCACATAGTGTTTCTTCACAGTAGACAAACAGGATCAGATTAGAGGTTTTTTTTTAAGTAACCTGATAGCCCTCTGAAAAAAGTGATAAAACTGTAGATAAAGGAGACAATGAACAAAGCTTACATGGTTTACCAAACGCCAACTTGGCAACTGTCTCTGTACTATGAAGTCAAGAACACTTTTATTTTCTTAAAGGAATAATATCTCAAATATTTCCCTAAGTGCTTATACCTGAGCTGACTATGTACTCTAAAACTGATGGATACTTGGAAGTGTTTACCTTCTTTCTCTTCCCAGATTTGCTCTTGAGGACACTGAAAGAAACAATTTACAAAGGTTAAAATAAAGTTTTCTTCGCTGTTCTATAGTAAAGTATTTACGTTTAGTCACTTCAGAAACTACATTGCCTTTTCTATATTTGTGTCAGTGAGTATTTTTTGTTGTGTAAACTGCTTTACTGATTTATTTCTGTGTTTGCTGTATAAGCTACACTTTGCTGGGGTTATAAAAATTACGTTCAATAGCAAAGTGAGCATCTTTCAGGCTTAGCTTCAGTCATTTTTCAGCTGCTCTTGTTGCATGTTGTGTTAGTGGGAATATGAAAGCAATGCTATTTTAAAGTTTTTCTGCAGCATCCATGGAAGAAAACACCTGTGTAGCAGTTTTGGTTTAGGCCTTTCCTGGTAACTGGGTCATAACTAAGGAAGTATTCCATCTCATTTCTTAACTGTGCATGATACTCTGAAAAGTCAGTTCAAGATGTAGTGAAAGTCAAAAAGCAAATACAATGGTAGAAATTATCACTTAAGGAATGAAGTGCAGGATAAAACCCCATAGTATGCTACTATATAAATCCTTGCTTTATCCAAATTTGAGCACTCTGTTGTGCTCTCCCTTGGGTAATATGCTGTACTCTGTTTGGGCTAACTGGGGAGATGGAGGAAGAGCAAGGGAGAGGATTGTATATATGAAAGAGCCTTGATGTAAAGAAAGCTTTGAAGGCAGGGCTGCTCGGGGTGTGCAGCTTCCTCACGAAGTGCCCTGGAGGGACAGCTCCAATCTCTGCTCTGTGTGACCCGTGACGGGACCCAAGGGAAGGGCTGGAGCTGTGCCGGGCTGGAGCTGTGCCAGGCTGGATCTCAGGAAAAGGTTCTTCCCTCAGAGGGGGGTCGGGAACTGAACAGGTTCCCCTGGAGAGTCTGGTTCTAAATGATTCTATGATTCTCTTAATTTAGAAGTGAATGCAAATGGGAACTGGGAGGTAAAGTGAAGAGCAAAGCCAGCACTCTTGCCGTTCTGGAGGGGTTTCTGCTACGGAGGAGAAAAGAAACGGCCTGAAGAGCTAAAGGCACTCTCACAAGCGTGGCTGCACATCCCCTTTTATCTGCTGTCTGCAGGCGTGTGAGAACAGGGGGAATCTCGGTGAAGGAGGCTGTGGGAGATGGCTCAGCAGCCTGTGGCGCGGGCAGGGCTGTCTGGACTTGTCTGCGACCAGACAAAACAGGTGTCAACGCTGCAACTTGCACAGCCGAGCATTCCGTGCTGCAACGTGGAGCGGAGTTACATCATGCGGGGGGCGGGGCGGGGCGGGGCGCTGCCGCCGCCGCAGCAGA
>JAWWEE010000159.1:35020385-35042876 GCA_035221455.1 Xenops minutus
TACCACTTTACTGAAACATATGTACTTTCACACAAAGATCACCTTTGAAGTTTCCAGTGGGTGTGAAAAAAGTAGCACAGAAGGACTTGTTAGTGCTGAGGTAAATTGCTTTTTTATGTTGGCACAAAATATTTCTTAGTTCCTCACACTGTTCACTGCTTCTGATATGCATGTGTATTGCAGGTAATTAGTGTGAAGGATAATGACAGTCTGGCAGCACGACTGGCTGTGGAAATGAAGACTGATCTCCTGATTGTTCTCTCAGATGTAGAAGGTTTGTGAGTAATTTCTTTAATTTCTATTTAGTTTTAGTGAAGTTTTACATCAGATTGTCAAAACAACCCTTTTTTCGTGTTTTACTGATCTCTTCAGCTCATCTCTTTTATGGGGACAATTGTGAAATACTCCTTAGGGCCTGTACACCGGGCTGATGCTGCAGTGTAAACCAAAGGCTGTTGATCCTGCTGTTGAATGTGGGTGGGTGAGAATGCCTGTGAACGTGAGACTTGTTCAGAACCCAGAATACCACGTGTACTGTGGTACTTCTGTCAGCTTCTAGAGTTGTATGATAGTCAGGAGCACTCTGCAGGATAAAGGCTGTGTATAGCGCCAGGAGTATAAACCAAATAACCATTCTACAATAGTTAGTTTCTTCTGGCAGCAGGTTCTGTCTTTCAGTGAATTACTAGCACAAGTCCTGGTCATTGCTTTCCAGATACCTGAATCTTCCAATCCTTTTCTGTCCCAGACTTCTGGCTTGCAGTGCTCTAGTCTAAGCTATGCTGTTGTGACACACACCTGCTACCTATGGATGTTGAACTTCCTTCTCTAGGGAGAGGAGGGTAGTGGGTGCAGTTTCACATCATTGTGGACCACATCTCCCAAGTCACAGTCTTTTCATCTTCTCCAGATGGGTTTCTTTCAGTGGATTCTGGACTGAGGAAGAAGAAGGTGTCCTTCCATAAATACAGTTTCTTCTAGCAGATTCAGCCAGGTTTCATGGTCAGTTCTAGTGGAAATGACTGTCTGAGAACAACTCGTAAAAGCAGTAGTCAAAAACAGCTTGTAAAAAAAAAAATAGTAAGACCCAGCACACCCATTCTGCAAGCTTATTCACTCAGTGTGACATCTTGTTTATGGAAAGATGTGTGTCCTCTCCTTCTCAAGCTGTCAAAAATGGACACAGATAGTCTGCACTTGTGCCCTCTAATTTGTCATGGCAGTATTTGTTCACATAGAATTTCCAAGAAGTGTGGTGGTACAGTTCAAGTTTGATGTGTAAAATAGAGTGTCATTCAACTCCAAACATAGTTACATAAAATTATTTGATTTAAAAAAATATCAGTAGAGTATGTCTTTATACTGTTGTGTTCCTTCTTAGCAAAATTATGAACCCTTTTTGCATGTTTCTGAATTGCCCAGTTTCTCACTATAGAACCGAGCATTCAAGAATATCAGCTGAGGCTTTGGTGAGGAGGAGTGTCCTTTGTCTTTTCAGTTGGGAACTTGTGTATGTAAACCCTGATGCTGAACTTATAAAAGCTGTAAACTGTCTCTCTAGCCCCAACCAAATGTCACTACCTCCCAGCTTGCATGCTGCTATTCAGCATGTGGGTTTTTGCTTTCTTATTTGTTAGGCTTTCAATAAACCTATACTTCTTGAGACTGCCTGTGAAGTGTTTCGCGCGCTTGGTCCCACAAAATGCAGGGTTCAGTGAAAGTTTTCAATCCCTAAAAGTGAAACACAGCTTTTTAGCCTCACGTTGGTTGATTTGTTTTGGTTTTTTTTTTTCTTTTTTCATGTGTGAGCTTTGGACATGAGGGTATGTAACTGACTTCTGTTATTTATTTCAGGACTCTTTGACAGCCCTCCAGGATCTGATGATGCAAAGCTCATTGATATATTCTACCCAGGTGACCAGCAGTCTGTAACATTTGGAACCAAATCCCGAGTTGGAATGGGTGGCATGGAAGCCAAGGTAGAAATGTGGAACATTTGTTTTGTTTTTGGGAAAGAAAAGGGAGCTGGATGAGATGATTGTGCTTTGTGCAGCTGCTCACATGGATCTTAACAGGCTGCAGAAATGGGCAGGCAGGACTTTATGAATTCAATACCAGGAAATTCTGAGTCCTGTGCCCAGAGAGGAACAGCTCCAATCACTGGTGTGGGCTGGGGAGATGATTGCCTTGAAGGCAGGTTCAGTGGAGAGGACAGAGGGCACCTGGGAGACCTCCAATCGAACATGAGCCAGCAGTGTGCCCTTTGGGCAAAGCAGCCCAAACAGATTCCTGGGTTGCATTAGAAAGAACACAGCCAGCAGGAAATTATTGTTTTCATCTCCTTAGCACTAGTGAGACCATGTGTGTAGAGTTGTGTCTGGTCCTGGACACTACAGTATGGGAGGGATGTGGCCTGAGAGAGTGAAATCACTGGAGAGCCATAGATAGGATTAAAGAATTGGAGCATCTGTCACACTGAGAGAGACTGAGAGCTAGGACTGTTTACAGTGGAAAAGAGAAGTTTTGTTTATAAATGCCCCAGGGGAGGGTGTAAAGAAGACAACCAGATTCTTCTCGGTGGTATCCAGGAAACAGACAAGATACAGTGGGCACAGACTGAAATACAAGTAATTAAACTGAAATGTAAGATTTTTACAGTGAGGTTGCTGAAGCATGGAAACAGGTTTCCAAGAGAGCCTGTGGATTCTCATGTGTTTGGAGATGTTGAAGACCTGACTGGACAGTGTCTTGAGTAACTTGTTCTAGTTGACCCTGCTTTGAGTAGGTGGTTGCACTATGATCTCCAAAGATCCTTTCCAGTCTCAGCTATTTTCTGAGTATCCTGAAATGGGTATATAAGTTCCTTAGCTTTTCTCCTAGGTCCAATTGAATTGAAAAGAGCAATTAATGAATTACATTCCTGTAGTTTGTTAAATGTGACATTTGGAACTATATTAGCTATTTTTTAAATTAAAATAAGAGTCAGTCCTCAACTCTTTCTTATGTGATAATTGAAAGACTTTGGGAATCCCTGTCACTTAAATCTGATGTGGTGCCTCCCTCACCTTTCTGAGTTTGTACATGTACTGTTTGCTTCTGAAGGATATATTGGTGGAGACCAAGATACTTCGGGTTTTGGGTGCAAGATTACTAGTAGAGGTGGGAGAGCTGATGGTTTTTAGTGCTGGGTACAGTCGTGTGTTCTCAGTATTCATTGCTGTGGGTACATGGACATGGGTGTGGTGTGGGACTTCAGCACATGTCTCTCAGTGAGGCTGAGAGATACACTACCGTGGGATTAATTGCTGCATGTTTCCAAAGGACACATCTGGAAAGTTGTCTGCAAAAATTGAAGTAGATTTTGAATAAGCAGAAAAACACCAAAGTAAAATTCTTCACCTGTCATCTCATTGTATATTTCCTTTTCTGAAGAGTCAGGTACGGCACACTTCAGTATCTGAGCATGGACTGGAAGGTGGCAAAAGGAGGAGGCATTTCTGACTATGAGATGTACAGAGCTTATTCAGAAAGTCTTTCCGCTTATCCAGCTTCTAGAATAGTTTAAATGGTTCCATGTATTAAAAGGAAAGGTGCTAAGGTCAGAGAGTACTTTTATTGAAAAATAATAATCTGTTAGAATTATTTGGTGTCCTTAAGTCTGAGTCATATAGAGGCAAATCTCCATGCAGGTGTTGTAACAAAAATTTGTTATAGTGGAGAAGTGGGTGATACTTTTGGAATACTGTAACATCAGTAACAGAAAACAGATGGTGGCTCAAATAACAAATCTTGATTATCAGCCTGAAATTTGAGCAAAAATGAAGCAATTGGTGGTCTTTTGATAGCTGAGTTTGATGTGATAGGCCTGTCTGCCATTGGTGTCTCGCAGTGAACATGGACTGTAATACTGAATTGTAGAACCACAGTAGGGAAGCACAGAAGTGAGGAAGCAGAGAAGCTTTTGCAATGAAATAAATGACACATAATTAAGTCTAGTAGTGAATAATGTTGGCCATATTTCGATTGGGAAAAGAAATTAAGGAAACCACAGGCAGTACCTCTTCAGCAGGTAACATCTGGGATTTGAGTTTGAAGGTTTTTTTTCTTTTGGCGTGAACCAATGAAATGTTGAAGGAGGGTAAATTTTAGAGAAATCATGTTGTGATGTCTTAAGCAATGGCTTAAGTGTGTGGAAAGAGACTAGTATTAGGACTAATCAGTACCTTGGAATTCCAAAGGATTCTTACTAATAATCAATCCTTCTGTAAGTTTAACATACTGTAGAAGGACTAAGCAAATTTCAGTTTTCCAACACTGAAGTTCAGAAAGGGAACATGTTTCCCTTCATATAAGGGCAATGCCTACAAAGATACTGCCCCTAAATTTCATAGAGCTCTTGTTGATCATGGTCCTGCCTCCCCACCCACCCTCCATGACATCCTTTACTAGACAAGGAACTGGTAGTATTGTGGATTTCAGTTCTCATCTGTCTGTGGACATAATATTGTTCTGGCTTCTTGCCTTAGATCTTACAGAATCATAGAATCACAAAAGTTGGAAAGACTTCTAAGACAATTGAGTCCAGCTGTATTCACTACTAAACCATATCCCCAAGTGGCCACACATGTTTTGAACACCTCCAGGGTGGTCCACTGCCCTGGACAGCCCCTTCCAATGCCTGACGATACATTTCAGTGAGAATATTTATCTTAATATCCAAGTGGACCCTCCCCTGGCCCAGCCTGAGCCCGTTCCCTCTGCTCCTGTCCCTGTTCCCTGGAGCAGAGCCCGAGCCCACCTGGCTCCCCCCTCCTGGCAGGGACTTGCAGAGCCAGAAGGTCCCCCCTGAGCCTCCTTTTCTCCAGGCTGAGCCCTCCCAGCTCCTCCTTATCACCCTTGCCCAAGATCCATCTTGTCTTGTACCAAAGTGTTCTCTTCTGTCCCTCTCCGTCTATCCCAATTTATAGTTTCCCAGTTGACACGTTTAAAAGAAAACAAAAATCTGGCCAGTTTTACAATTCTCCCTTTCCAAGTGCATTTGATTCTAGTTTCATTAATGGTAATTATTTTATTCATTATTTTAGAACTGTTTAGTGTCCCATAGTTGGGTTTAATGGTTCCAGTTTCTCAATCCCCATTTTGGTGCCATGCTGCATTCCTCTTGGAGCACTGGCTTGTGTGACATTGGCACTTCTGCTTTCATGATAATCTCTTCCATATTATTCTGTTGTCACTACATTGCAAAACGTTTTACCCAAAGAAAGCAGCTCCATTGCAAGTTGGGAGAAGGACACAGAGAGTGAAGTGACTTTTATGTGGTGGAAACAGGCGAGGTCTGCTGATTCCCAACCACTTTGCAGTTACAGGTTGGAACTACGAGTCCCAGGAACAGAAGCCCAGGGAAACCAAATGTAACTAATTATTATGGATCACAACGTTGCCTGAACATTCTGATTTTCCTCCAAAAAACAAACCAGTTTGAATGTCTGAAATGAATTTCCTTCATTCAGTCCCCTCTTGAATGCTTTGATGGGTGGGATGGCTTCAATCTGGTTCCATCTCCTTGAAAGGGTGGAGGAGAAGATAGAAAACAATTCCCTCTCACTCCTTGTGCCTTGGAATGTGCTGGGGCTGTGGGTCTCTGTGTGCCACGTTCTGGGCTGGGTGAGTGTCACAATGCTGCAGCCTCAGCACAGCAGGGAAGAGCCCTCAGTGCATCTACGGCGTGGCAAAAGGTGCAGCTGAGCAGCCTCTCTGCTGGCCAAAGGATAAAGATATAAAATCTCTGCATGGCACAGTGCCCTCCATGCCAGGAACGGCTCAGGAATCCATCTGTTCCTGGGGATCTTCAGCTCCAAACTCCCAGGGCAGCCGGGACCAGGGGATGCACCAACTGCAGCACCAAAGCAATCATCTGGAAAAGGGATGCCAATGTGGAACACTGCTGCAATTTAGATATTTACTCTCATTTCAACCATTTCATTTGCTGGGTTTTTGTTTAGTTTGGTTTGGTTTGGTTTGTTTCCATCGCTCTGTTTTGTTTTGCTTTAGGCTGGGTTTTTTTTAATAGCTCAGGGAAAGATTCTCATTTCTTTCTCTCTCTCCCTTGGGCAAGAAGAAATCCAGAGACATGCAGTGAACATCAATGCTCCCCTCTGATCTCTCCAGTGCCTGCAGGGCTGGCAGGCAGAAATGCAATTGGGAAACTTAATTAATTTCGACACATTTTGGCATTTTCAGTCCCAGCCTCCCTGGCTGATTGCACAGGGGGCTGCTCAGAACTCCACATGCCAGTGACACAACAGAACAGTCCCTTTTGACTTCTAATCAGGAGCTTAGGGAGGGCCCAACTCCTACTAAAAATAATAATTTTATTCCATTCTCATTGTCTTTGGACGAAAAAAGAAAAGAAGTTCATCAATCCTGCATAGGAATCGTGCCTGTCAGGACACTTTAGGGACATGAGGATTTCCACGATGTTTAGAGGCAGAAAGGACTCCCCTCCAATGAAATGGGACTCCTCCTGTGGTGAAACCACCAGCCCTGCCTGGTGGTTCCAGCAGGAATGGTGGGCACCACAATTTCCTCCTCTTGCCTTGGCACCCTCTGAGCGTTCCCGGAGTGGGTGAGTGAAACCAGTGGGACCTTCCGAGTTGCAACACTTGATTAGTACTAATTCCATTTCTGCTCTCCATGCTGCTTTGAGATGTAATTTCCTGTGCTTTCAGAAAGAGAAAGAAATTCATTTAGAAAATGGCATCACCACTGACTCAAGAACCAGAAGGATTCTGGGCTAAGTTTCCTGGGTAAGGAGCTGCTTGATAGAATTGGTACCACTTCTTGAAGAAACAAAGCTACAGAGTCAGGAAGAGTTTCTTTCCCAAATATGCTAAGCAGGCTGTCAGTCTACCTCACTTAAATAACCTGGTTGTTTAAAACACATCTGAATGAAAATAGGTCACCTTGAACAGTGGAGGGGTCAGGCCAGAGCTTTGCTTTGAGTGGCTGCTTTCTCTGTCCCTCTTGCCTGTTCCCAATCACCTGCTGAGGATGTCAAGAGACCTCAGACCCAGCGGGACTTATTTCAGCCACTTCCAGTCTTATTTAATTTTGAAATAGCAGCTGTGAAGCTGCATTGAGTCTCCTTTTTGAGTATTTTGGAACCTTAACTGCAAACTGCAGAGTCCCAGAGACCCTTCCTTAGGCTTGAGCCAGGTGTTTCTGCCTTCCACCCTTTTCTTGAATCCTGAGCATTTGACTCTTCCTGCAGGAACAACCAGCACTTTTGGAAGACTGAAAGTGCAGGATTAGAGGCACTGTGGTTACTGAGAGCCTGAAAATCTGCCCCTCTAAAAGCTGCAAGATCAAGGCACAGAGTAGGGTAACATGAGACGCAGTGAGTACTTGAAATCCTATCCTACCTCATCATGCCCATTCAGACATTCCTTTTTCTGCCCATGCTTGGTCATAAAACTTCACATTCCCATTATACAAGTGTTCCTTCCCATCACTAAACTGACACACCTTCCGTATTGAAGTCCTAATATTTACTAAATACATTAATATCAAGATTGGAGTTACCTGAGGCAGGAGAGCAGCTTGTAAAGCACCCTCAGCCATGAGGAGTTGCCAGACTCCCTGCACAGGGAGCCCTCGGGGAAGGTGCTGACAACAGTCACCTGCCCCACAAGTGTCCCCCCAGGTGCTGGTTCTGCCTGGGGTGGGGTTTGTTTCCTTCACACAGCTGCTCTGAGGCTCCTTCCCAGCAGGGTGACTGGGGGTGCCCGAGGGACTGGGGGGACACAGCTGGGAGAGCTGACCCCAGCAGCCCCCAGGGATGTTCCAGACCCTGTGCCAGCATGCTTGGCATGAAAAGCTGAGAAAGAAGGAATGCAGGGATGTTTGCAGTGGTGGTGGTTGCTTTCCCAAGTCACTGTTCCCAGGCTGGAGCCCCTCTGTCCTGGCACGGCTGAGCCTGCCTGCCCACGGGAAGGGGGGAATGAATTCCTTGGTGCTACTTTTGCTTTCCCTATTAAATTGTCTTTATCTCAATGCTCAGGTTCTCTCACTGGCACCCTTCAGTTCTTTCCCCCTCCCAGGGCTGCGTGGCCTGTTGGGGTTAAACCATGACATCCTCCCAGATAAAGAGGGATCCCCCTGCCCCGCAGATCCAGTTCAGCACCACCCAGCACCTCTGCAGCGGGGAAGTTACTCCAAGGCACCCCCAAGGTAGTGAAAAAAAACCCCTGAAAATAATAAATCTTAAGAATATGATGGATTTTAAAATAATTTCCTAAGAAAGATGACTGTGTTTAGTCCTAACAGTTCTGGGGATGCCACAATGGGATTTAATGCTGGCATGGATGCTGACATGAGCCAGCTCCTGACTCGAGACTACATTTGGCTATTGAGACTGAATAATGGACTCTGAGTAAATGAAATGACCACAGTGATAGTCCATAGACAGATCACAGCACTGTCAGACAGGACACAATGCTTTAGCCCCCAGTCTAGCGAAGGAAGGGAGGAAGGGAGGAAGGGAGGAAGGGAGGAAGGGAGCGAGGAAGGGAGCGAGGGAGCGAGGGAGCGAGGGAGGGAGGGAGGGAGGGAGGAAGGAAGGAAGGAAGGAAGGAAGGAAGGAAGGAAGGAAGGAAGGAAGGAAGGAAGGAGAAATGGACAAAGCAAGTGTTCCTGCTGGCCCTGCAGCCAAGCAGCCCACAGCCTGGAGCCTGCATTGCTGAGGAATGAGTCTGGAATGGGTGAGACCTGCAACTTCTTCAGCTTTGAGTCCAGCCCAGCAGCTGACAGCTCATACCCTCTTAAGGAAAGGCAGATGTGCAAGTTATTCAACTCAAACATGTGGAAAGAAAGTGCTAACAATAACGGGATCTGAGCTTTGAAATGAATGTCTTTTTCCTTTTAATTGCATTGCATCTGAAGAATTAACAAAATCATTTCCTTCCAAGAAAGGAGAGAAAATCAACAGCTTATTCAGAGCAGGATGAACTGGAAGGTGTTTCAGGCACAGGTGATGTCCTGACTGCAGGTTGATGTCGCTGCCCAAGGAGCCCCTTCTCTGTCACAGAGGGGAATGAACACATCACAGGGGACAACTGGCCCGTGAAGGTTTGTACATCTGGAAAGGAATGAAGAAGTGGTAAAAAGCAGAAGTTCTCTTGGAAGTAACAATGAGCCTTTGAAACAAAGTCATGGTGCTGGTAGCAGTTCCCACCAGCACGTCTTGGGGGTGTTAGAACCTGTGTTAGTGCTGGGCAGCTGTAGGTCAGGAGTGTCTGTGCATCCCCAGAGCTGCCCTGCTGGTCCCCAGAGGAGCTGGAGAAAAGGGGAGGATCCATGAATGAACCCCATGAATGACTTTTGGCATTCCTGCTCGGCTACACCATGAACTGGCAATGAAAACCGTCTTTCAAACTCCAATCTGCCTCCTGTGCCTCTGCCAACAACTACAGAGCCTGTGCTTGCTTTGAATAAAACCACAGAGTCATCAAGGCTGGAAAAGACCTCTGAGATCATTGAATCCCACTGTTAACAGTATTGGCTCAGCAGCTTCTTGGCCTTGGGACTAAAACGTGGCGTTGCTTTAAATATTTACGAATTTGCTGCATTCAGGTAAAGGTCGTATTTATTGGAGCAAGCCAAGGGGTTGTGCCTGAGTACCCATGGGTAGGTGGGAGCTCTGCTGCGTGCCAGGGCTCTGCAGAACTCTGTTCCAGCCCTGCTGCAGAGCCCAGGCCAGCAGAGATCTGTTTTCTGTCAAAACAAGCACTGGGTACTTCAGACGAAACAGAGACTTCAGCACAGCAAGGGCATGAAGGAAAGAGTTGGCTATAAACCCCCTTTTGTTCTCAGGACTAAAATGTGATGCGCACACAACAGAAAGGGCACTTTTGGTAAGACATTGATGTCTTATTTATGTGTTTTGAGTGTATTTTACTAAATCAGTTGCCTGGAAGTGGAGTTGAATTGTTGAGTTCAATGAACATTGAGCAGTTGTTTCCTCTCTGCATTGTTGGCTGGTTTGTAGGTCCTTCACATGCCCCTTCCTCAGTGACCTCTCCTGAGACCCAGTGGGACATGGATTCCTTTGGATGGGAAATGGCTGCTCAGCTGGGATTCCCCTTTTGGCCTCTCTCTGGATTATCTGGACACTCACAAGTGCAGGTAGAATTCCAAAGGCATCACTGGTTTCTGCAGTGTGTCCATCCCTGCCTCCCTCTCCCAGATCTTCCCCAGTGTGTTTACTGCCTCTTTTCAATGATAAGAATTTATTTGGAAAATCCCTCTGGCAGCTCCTCTGGAAAGGGCTCCTCAAGGAGTCGTCAAGGGTTCAGGCTTCTGCCTTTTGTATGTCTTTGCACTGTGGTAATTTTATTGACAGAGCTTTGTTGCAAGACCTCCAGATTCTTTCTGCATGGTTGGTCTGAATAACCGTGACAGCAACCTTTGTCTTAAGGATCCTGGAAAAGGACTGGAAACCATTTGGCAACTAAGAGCATCCTCTACCTCCCTTTGGACTTCTTTCCTCTCTGAAAAACAGCCATTTTTTCCTACCCTTTAAGTAACTGTTGGTACAAAACTAGTCATGGAATTCATTCTTGTCCTGGCATAGCTCAGTATGTTTAAGTGCCTTCATAAAGGTCATTGAAAGACGAATTTAAATAAAATAATTAATCTGAGGTGTAGCAACAGCAGATCTTTCTCCTGTTAATGCCTTAACATTTTTAGATTTCTGGGGCAAGGCTTCTCTCTGCTCTTATCTAAATGTTTTATCTACTTGAGACTTACTTTAATAACTCAGTTGTTTGGTGCAGTGCTGGGATGGATTTTTTTGATCCACAGTCACTCCTCCTGCATTTTGCTCCGCAGGAATCCCAAGGGAAGTCACACATCCTGCTGCTCTAAACCTGAGCTGTCTGCCCAGCTGCTCCACCCAGCCCAGGGAACAGCCAGAGCTCCAGCTCTGCTCCTCTCCTGCCTGCTTGAGCCACGAGCAGCTGTTTATGGTGTGTAAAACTGGTCCCTGTGGCCTGTGTGTGTCCCCCCATCCATGTCACCTCTGTCCCCATGGCAAGTGGGGGCCACAGATTTGGGCTCCCATGCTCAGGAAACCCCTCGCTGTGGCTTTTTTCATTGGGAGGTTTGTTGGAAACAATGCTCTGAAGTGGTTTGTCACAAGCTGTGAGACAGTTTATCGTGTTCCATCGACCCTTCTCTGCTCTGTTTCAACAACTAAAAATTAGGGGTGATTTCTGCTGGGGGTGCTGCCCGAGTTGCCTCTCACTGAGTGTGTCCTACACTCCCAACACCCAGGCTATATCCAGTATGGGCAGTCTCTTGCACTGCCAGCAGAGGAAATGCAGGTTGTGGGCAGCACAATAAGCTCCTCTTTGCAGTGACACGCCTGTGTCCTGCTGGAGGTAAGATGCATTTCCTCCAGTAGAAAATACCAAGTTTTAGCAAAACTTTCTGGCTGTTCAGAGGGTGTGTTTGAATATTCCCTTCTCCCAGTGTAATATAGAGAACATTCCCAGGAAAATTCCCTGCACCTGCCCTCCCCCTGTGCTGTGCTGGGGCACTTTTCTGTCAGCAGCAGTGCTAGAATAAGCAGTGGTCGAGCAGAAGTGGCTGGAGAGCTCAGCCACCAGCCCAGGTGTGTGAGGTGTGTCTGAGGCTTTGTCTGGCCCGCAGAATTGGGCCAGAATTGGGGCCCTTAGAACAGGAAAGGGTCCCACGGACAGCCCGGGATAATCAGCCCTGTTCCCTGGGGGGATACACTGAGGTCATCATGGTTGATCCTTGGTTTCACAGTGGCATCAAACTAGACCAATTTAATTAATCTAAAGATGCCAAACTACACCAGGGCTCAGCCAAGGGTCAGGGTGTATGACTTTGCTCTTCAGGGCACAGAAACTCAGCATTTAGCACTGCACAGGGGAGTCCTTGTAGCAAAGCATGGAAGGGACTCAAGGTGTGGTTCGAGCTGTTTGAGTTTCTCTGCTGGTTTAAACTGGGCACCTCTAAAGGTCATGTGCAAAAAACAAAACAAAAATTAAAATAAAGAATAAAGAAGAGAAAGATCTTTAAACTTCTGGAGTCTCAACAAACCCCACAACTGTCACTATGCCCAAGGTCTGACTTTAAATGGGCCAGGAGCAAAGCTGGGGTGGTGCAGACACTTTCCAACTTCAGGTGCATAACCTTTGTCAGGGGAAATGTTCCTGTCCTGCCACCACAGAATATTCTGAGTGCAAAGGGACCCACGAGGGTCAGTGAGTCCAGCTCTGAAGGGCATGGCCCGTACATGGGACTGAGCCCATGACCTTGGTGTTCTCAGCAGCGAGTTTTAACCAGCTGAACTCATCTCAGGGTCATCAGTCACCAGCACATCTCCACTTTACTGAAAAACAACCCCCCAAATCTTTAGTCTTGGAAGTTTTGATAGTGGACAAAACTAGGTTTGTGTTGGGCCCCAGGAAGGAATTGTCCTTCCTTCCTTCCCCAAAGGAGCTGCAGGCACATCCAGCTCTTCAGTTCCCATTGGGGTCGGGGCTTTGCAACCACGTTTACAGCCAGCCCTTATTGCAAGAAGGTCTATTTAAAATCATGGGGAAAACACACCAAAGTAGACAATCAAGAGAAATTTGTAGTTCCTGTTCAACAGCAAAACTAAAACTTGTCAATATGTTTGTACCACAAACCCTCTCCTAGATTTATGAGACATATAGGATTTCCATTTCTCTGGGAAAAAAAATGAAAAAATAAATCAATATGTGGTCAAGCAAATGGCAGGAGAAATTTTAACTGAATGAACCCATGCAGGCTTTCCTTTGTGCTGCCTCCAGCTCTTCAGCATTTTTGTTTAAGGTACACAGAGAGTGAAAGAGCCAATGCACTCCATCACAGAAGTGTGGAAAGGCAACATTTCTTATAGCCCTGTGATATCTTGACATTGCCAGCCCCTTCCTTTTGGCCAAGCCTGCCAATGAATTTAGTCTCCACAGAACACAGTTTTCTGGGAATTTGAATGATTTGTTTAAAATCTTGCTGCAATATTTCCCCTCTAGTTCTTTCCCAGAAGCTTTTAGACTGAGAAATTTTAATGTCACATTGAAATAGATGCACAGTTATAAATTTCCACTGGGTTTGCAGATTCTGAGAGCTCACAATGAATACATTTCTCTTTTTTGTTGTTGTTGTTTTTTGTCTTTGTTTTCACATCAGATAAACTTGACAGGCCTGAAGGAAATCTTGCTCCTGTTTTCAATGAGTGCTGCAGTGGATTCTTGGATAAAACAGCGTCCAACGTTGATTTGAACAGATTCTGCTCATTGGCCAGTACTAGCAAAGCCCTAAATTCCCTTCTTAAACCCAAAATAATGTCAAAATCCCAAGTCTAGGCCAGGCACTTGCTCTGACTGGTGGGATGGGAGAGGGAGGTGGGAGGGCAGGGAGGGTCAGGGGGGCTGGTGCCTGCAAAGAGGCTGCAGGGAAGCCTCGAGCATGGACAAAGGGTTGCCCTGGTTTCAACAATGGAAGAAGTAAAATGATTGACAGAACTTTTTTAGATTTATAATGGAGGTTGTATTTTAGGACTGGTGAATAATAAAACCACTTGTTTCAGTGCTGTACAACGTGTTATTGCAGCCCATTTTCCCATGTGCAGTGTGCAAGGTCAGGTTTTGCCAGAATTCCAGAGCTGTGTTCCCAGGTGGAAAACTCCACAGAGGGCTCCTTCCCACCCCACCCCCCTGGGCAGGTTCTCACTATTGCACTAGGCTGGGGGGTTGGAGCCTTTGGGATTTGGGACATTCTGAAAACACAACGAGCTCTGACACTACGTGGGCAGCTGAAATCCCAACCCGTTCCTGCAGCAGAGGGGACTGTGCGAGACATGCTGGGATTCCATTTCTCAGCTGTTGAGAAACCAGTGGTTAGTTCTGAATTGAACGTGTTCAAAGTCCCCACTGTGGACAGGGAAGGGAGAAGCCCCTCTCTGCAGTACTTAGCTCTGTGTCAGGCTGGGCAGGTCTGTGACACCCATCAAATCAGTCCCTGGAAGCTTTTTGTGCATCAAGACTTCCTTCAAGATGTTTTTTCTTTCTTTATTGAGGAGCTGGACCAGCTTTCTCTGACAGCAAGGGCTTTATTTCTGCAGCTTCACTGAAAATCTACAACATCCCACATTGCTAATCAGGCAAGGACAATTTGAGTTGCAATTTAGTTGGGTTTTGGGTTTGTTTTTTTTTGCAAGATTCAGTACACAGATATATTTTTATTTCTTTCACAAACCAGTTTGAAGTTTCAAACTTTGGCCAGGTTTCCAAAAATAGAATGAAAGCCAAGCAAAACCAACAAGGTGCTTTCAGCAGTCACGTAAAGCTCAGATTATTCTCCTGCACACAGAACATCATCTGCCACGCTCAGGAAAAGCCCCCACTGGAGGAGTGGGTTGTGTTCCTTCAGCATAAGGGATGTTGAAATGCACTGTGAGAAATCAATTCCATACATTGAAGGAAAATATGACACTTGAAACAGGGCACTAATCACATAAAACTTACATTGCATTTTGAAAACTGAAAGCAAGAAGGAATAAGGAAAAAAACCAAGAAATATATGGGAGCCAGGAAAGTAGAACAGAGACATCAAAACAACCAGTGGACTTTACATGAGACAGAGAATGTGGTTAAATTACACTTTAATTCTCTGGGAAAAGCTTTTCAGCAAGGACTTTAAATCAGAATGCTGAAAGTGGCATTTTAATAACTCAAAACCTCCTGTAAACTGGCAGCTGGCCTGGATTGCAGGGGGTACATGCACACACTGTGTGGAGATACAGAGAACCACGATCACAGTCCCCAGGAAGGTGGCACTTGCTGAGTTTGGAGCCCTTGAGATAACCTTCTGGAGGCAGATGCTTTGATCATGAAATAACATCAACTCAGAATTGCCATTTTCATGACAATTGGAACAGGTTTTACATCAGTTAGAGAGAAAATAGTTGCTGAAACACTCCTGAAACTCACTCAGTGGGTTTTCCCCCAAATATTAAAAACACCTGTGGCTTTGGGCAGGATTTTTCTCTTCTTGTCCATACCTGTGACACTCTGGGGAAGCAAAGCCAACAACTCTCAAGAGGAACTTCTGAGGAGCTTCACAGAAGGTCATTCCTCCCTTGCCATCCCAGGAAAAGCACAACTTTTATCAGCAGAGGCCTTGAAGGAAGCTCAGCTGGCAAAGCACAGTCACTACTAAAAATGAGCTGTGTTAGCTCATGTTTTGTCCCACTCTAAATTAACTCGAATTGAGGGAACAAAGGAAAAAAAGAAAACTGAAATGAAACAGGGAACCACATTTTTTATTAGATCTTTACAGAGGTGCCTTTTGTGTTTTGGGGTTGCATTAGAACTTGGCTTTACCAGCATCTCCTCCCACCATGAATTAAATAAAGCTGCTGCTCCATACCTGTTGCATTTTGGAAACACTCCAGTCTCAGTGAGGACAAAGATAAACCAGCAGCTGGTGGTTTTGCTGAATGGCTTCCCCAGTGTCCTTCGAGCACTGTGAGTTCCACAGTGACCAGAAACCCTGGGACAAAAGCACCTTTTTCAATTGTTTTTCACCTTTGGCAGTTTATACAATGCCAGCAATCCAAGAGTCTTGGCAAATCACCTCCTTGTATTTTAAAGACATAAAAAATTCTACTGAGAATTTTTACAGCTGAGGAATAAAAGTTTAATTGAGAATGACTGTGAGGGTAAAAAAGCTACTACAAAAAAGGAAATATTCTACAAAAACCCAGCATATATTTTAAATTAAAAGATTTCGAGTATCAGTACAACATCAGCCTGAGCTTTGTGTGGCTTTGTATGGATAACACAGAAATAAATGTCTCCTCTTGTTTCTGTTCCTGATAATAATCACACACAAATTTCATATATTAATAGCCTAAAACAAGTTAGTTTGTTAGTTGGAAAAATATAAAAGGTAAATTCTTGGCAAACAGGAAATGTCATCCCGAGGTCTGCACGTACCCACCTGAATAATTGAAGACCTTTTAAATATATATTTTTAAAAGAGTGTGAGGTTCTTTTTATACAAAGTGACTCCCAGATATTGCAAGAAGAACCCCTTGGTGTTTTTAGCACCAATTCAAGACACAAAGTGATTTCCAGCACCTCTCTTTATGGAGGTCTCCAAATTATAAAGTCATGGCAGGTGCTTGGTCCAAAGATGATTTAGCCATTAAAACAGCCAGGGCTAACTCAAAATATTGACTTCAGAACTATGATACACATGAATCATGTTCCTTCTAATCACACAGTAATTCGGAGCCTTCACCAAAATCTCCTGGACATTGGCAGCTGGGAAGGAAAACAAAATCCAGAGCAAGACAAATTCCTGAATAACCAAGGAATGGCAGCTTTTTAAACAACGTGCAGGGTCACTACAGGATTTGGGAGAAAGAGGCAGGAATTGGAAAGGAAATGAATGGGATTTGACTTGAGAAATGAACTCAGGAGCTCTGTCCTACCTGAGCAGAGAGCAGCTCTCATTATCCATCCATCCATCCGCCCATCCATCCATCCATCCATCCATCCATCCATCCATCCATCCCTCCCTCCCTCCATCCATCCCTCCCTCCCTCCCTCCATACATCCCTCCATCCATCCATCCATCCCTCCCTCCCTCCATACATCCCTCCCTCCATCCATCCATCCCTCCCTCCATACATCCCTCCATCCATCCCTCCATCCATCCACAGCCACCCCGACAGCATCTCGGGATGGAAACAGAGCTGAACCCCCTCCTTTGGAGCCACTGAACCCCCTTCTTTGGGGCCACTGAACCCCCTTCTTTGGGGCCACTGAACCCGCTCCTTTAGGGCCACTGAACCCCCTCCTTTGGGGCCAGGAGGATCCCAGGAGCAATCAGGGAGCACCGTGGCACTTCTGTGAGCTCAGAGGGTCCTTCCCCCCTCTCTGCTCCCACTGGGAAATGCAGACAAGGAGCTGCTCAGCTCCTGCTGCCTGTGCTGCCCTGGCAGTGGGCTCGTGGATGGGGACCCTAAAAGTGTCCCTGCTGATGTCCCCTGTGCCTCCAACCCTGGGGTGGCCACGCTGGAGCTGCTCCTGCCCTGGAATGTCACCCCCTCCCCAGTCCCCTCTGGCATTTGAGGGTCCCCCTGGGGTCCCAGCACAGCTGTGCAGACAGATGTGCTGTGGAAGGCCCATCCTGTGTTTAGCACCACTCCTTTGGAGGCCACAGAAGCTCTTTTGTGTCTCGGCAGTGCTGGGAAGTGGATGCTGAAGAGGATCAGGACAAGGGGAAGGTGTTGGGCTATGGCTGGACCTGCCAGGGACCCCCCCAAAGCCCAGCTGGAATGGGGGTGCCCCAGGGAGACACAGCCAAGCTCTAAAAGCTGCCCTGAGCAGGACCTGACCCTCCATGTGATCATTGCTCCGACACCCTACAGTGATCTGAGCCCCAAATCCCGGAAACCCTGGGAAGTGGGAAGGGTGAAAGCTGGATTTTGGGTGCTCCCACAGCCACCCTGGGCCACATGCCTCCCTCCAGGAATAAGCCAGGGAGCATCCACCTCTGCCTGAGCCCAGCTGGCAGGATCAGCCCCCACATCCCACCCCATCCCAGCGGGTCCTCTGGGCTTTCCCCCCAAGGATGGCTTTGCCCCGGGAGGTTTTTATCTACTTGCATCTAATCCAATAACAACATCCTAATTGGTGACAAAGCCACAGCCATAAACACCCAGGGATTTATTCCCTTTTGGCATGAGATTCACACAGGGTGAAACTCCATCATTCAATTTGGCATTTATGGAGATGGGGGACAGGGATTTGCACCCCCTGCTTGGCATTTCCCCCTGCTTTGGGTCTCACCACAGCCCTCACTGGCTGCCAGGTCTGTGCAGCCCCTTCCCTTCCCTTCCCCTTCCCCTGCAAAATGAGTGGTTCCCATTGATGCAAGGCAGGGAAAAAGGCTCGTGGCGATGGGGATTTTTGGGCCAGGGCCCAGGTTTGGGGCTGGGAGCTCTGGGAGCCGCCGGGTTGGAGCCGGTGACACCCTCACCACGAAACGGGAGGAAAATGGGTCCTTTGTGCAGGGAATCTCTGCAGGGTGATTCAGCTGGGGGTGACGCTGCAGGCACGGCCTGAGCACTGCTGGGGGGGTGGGGGGTCCCAGCGTGTCCCCCCAACACCCACCGAGCCTGTCCCGGGTTTTGGGGGGTGGGGGATGTGGCACAAAGCCTTGGGGACCTGTCACTTGTGGGGTTTGGGATGGAGATGAGGGGCTGAGCACCCTGGAGCAGCCAGGAGCACCCTGTGCCCTGGGGAAGGGGCCAAGGGGGCCAGGGAGGTGCCCCCCAAAACAGTGCTGGTCTGAGATCCCACTGTCAGTGATGGCCATGAAGGTGCACCCCAAAACAGCACTGAGATCCCACTATCCGTGATGACAGTGAAGGTGCCCCCCAAACCAGCACTGAGATCCCTCTGTCAGTGAAGGTGCTCCCCAAACCAGCACTGGGATGGACCCCTCTGTCAGTGAAGGTGCCCCCAAACCAGCACTGGGACCCCTCTGCCAGTGAAGGTGCCCCCCAAACCAGCACTGGGACCCCTCTGCCAGTGAAGGTGCCCCCCAAACCAGCACTGGGACCCCTCTGTCGGGCCATGCCAAGGAGCTGCCCTCCTCCCTTGAGTCTTTTCCTTGGCTGCCCCCCGTTTTGGGGGACATTCCTGCACGGGGCACACAGAGTGGCCTCAAGAAGCGGCTCTTTGTGCTGGGGCAGCCCTGCCCAGCCCCGGCCACCATGGCCCGGGAACAAAAAGCCTCCTTTTCTCTCCCCCAGCACCGCCCAGCCCGGCCAGCGCTGCCCCCGGACAACCCATGGCACGAAGTCGCCAACCGTGGGCACTCCGAGAGCTTCCTGAGCCCCTGGCACAGGGTTTGGGATGGCAGGGTGGATGCCCAGGGATGCCATGGCACGGCCCTGCCCGAGCCTGGGCTGCTTTTGGGCAGGAAGGAGGTTTTTCCAACCCAAATCCCGTAGGTCGGGTTGACACGCAGCTGATGCCCATCCTCATTGCCACCCACCCAGCCAGCCCTGCCCCGCCCGGGGGTCCCAGCCCTGCCCTTCCCTTCCCGGGGGTCCCGGTCCTTCCCGGGGGTCCCAGCCCTGTCCTGCCCGGGGGTCCCAGCCCTGCCCGGGGGTCCCGGCCCTGCCCTGCCCGGGGGTCCCAACCCTGCCCTGCCCGGGGGTCCCAGTCCTTCCCGGGGGTCCCTGCCCTTCCCGGGGGTCCCGGCGGCTCCAGCCCCGCTCCCGGCCCATAACCCAGTTAGTCTCAATAAGCGTTTAAATTAAATTAGTTAAACTACATTAAAGCCCTGCGAGGACACGGTTCAGAGTGGAAACGGCCTTAATGTGATTTCAGCTGACTTCCCTGCCACGATTTGCAAGTCAGAGAAATCGAATTAGGGCTGTTTTCATTCTGAACTCTGTCCACACAGGCCAGTAAAGCAGTTTAATTAATCTGCTTTAAAACCCAGTCTGTCCTTCATTCAGATTTCACCTGACTCACCCTGGAGAAGCAAAAACCTACCAGGAAGAAGGGCTGGGATCCCTGGGCGGGCATGGGGTTTAAATTTGGGAATGGAAAATCCTGGGGGGCGTTAGAGAAAACCAGGATTATCCCTAATCCCATCAGGGAATGATCTGGGCTGGAGCTCGGAGCTGCAGCTCCCACTCTGGGCTCCCCAGTGCCAGGAGAGCTGGAACTGGAGCATCCCAGCTCCTGCTTCCCAGGGTTCCAGCAGCTCCACGGGCTCCAGGGCCAAGGTTTCTCGGTTCTCCTTGATGCTTATCACTCCTTAACAAAGTTTCCTCCTCCACGGGAGCGAGCAGGCAGCTGGAGCCGGCTGCATTAAGCCCTGTGCAGCTCCAGGAAAGCTCTGAGGGCTGGGAATTGTCATCCAGCAGCTCCAAAGGGGCTGGGGCTGGGCCAGGGAAAGGCTCAGCACCCCCCCAGACGCACCAGCCCCATCCTCTTCCCCACTCCTGGATTTGCAAAGTGGGGTCTTGGCACCAAAACACGACCCTGGAGGGGTTTGAGGCTTCCCCAGAACGTGGGGATCCTTGGGGTGCTGCAAAGGGGGGCTCTCCCACCCTCCTATGGCTCCCAGCTCCTGTTTCCTCTGCACAGGTAAAAAATGGCATGTCCATAACAGCTCCAATTAAAAGGGAGTTAATGACTTAATGAATCATAACAGAACCCGCCTGCATTAGCACGTGAACCGCTGACCCTCTCTGGTTGTGGCCACCAGCTTTGTAATTGCAGAGCTTTTCATTTCCTTCCAGCAAATTGGCTTCTCCTCTGGTGTCTTGGGGCTGGGGGGGGAGAACCTGGGGGTCTGGAGGGCAGGAAAAGCCCATCCCAGAGGGGGTGACCCCCCTGGCACTGACCTGCAGCCCGAGCCCTGGCACACCCAGGAACTGCACCGTCAGCTGCTCTGAGGAGGAGGATTTGCAGTGCTGCAGAAAATGAAGACTTACATTAAATTAGGACTCATATTAAAAGGAGATTTTTGGGGCGGTAAGAGCTGTACAGCCCCCCCAACACGAGGCTGCAGCATCCCCATCACCCCCTGCCCACCTCAGAACCCCTCCGAGCATCCAGGAGGGGCTGATGGGGTGGACTCTCCTCTTCATGAACTCATTAATTGCTCATTAATTCCCCACCACACGACGAGGAGCAGCCCCAGGACAGTCCTGGCTGTGCCCACCCAGGGACCCCCACGGCTGAATTCTCCAAGGGGCACCTTCTCACCCCCCAGCTTTGGGTGGGGAAGGGGAGTCCTACGGATCCCAAAATCCCATCCAGCCCCCCCTGAGCTCTGCCTGGCGTTTCCCCCCTCCCCTCCTTGCCAGGCTCATCCCTTCCCTTGGCTTTTGTGGCTTCCCCAGCACCAACCCACTGCCCCCACTCAAAGGCAGCGCCAGCCGTGGGTGCTCCACGGGTGGGTGCTGAGCGGGTGATCGCTGGCTCTGTGTGCTGGTGAGGCTGGATTTCCATGGGGCTGCTCCCCTCGTTTCCCGGGGGATCTAAAAGCCTTTCCCCCCGAGCTGCTGCCTTACACGGAGCTCTGGAAGGGTGGCACAGGAGGGTGAAGCCGTGGCAAGGCCTCCAGAGGGGGAGGATTCACCCTGGAATGGGGGAGACTGGGGGTTTGGGAACTCCTGGGAGCTGCTTTGCTGGGGGATGCGGAATTTCTGGGCCACTGTGTCTGCTGGGAGGGCAGGGACAGTCCGCGGCTCATTTGCAGGGGGGGAAAAATACCAAAACCCGACAGTTTTGGGAGTGATGTGGCCGGGATTCAAAGGAGTCTCTGCTCCTCCTGGGGAGGGAAAAAACACCAAAACCCGACAGTTTTGGAAGCGATGTGGCCGGGATTCAAAGGGGTCTCTGCTCTTCCTGGGGAGGGCAAAACCCTCCTGGGCGCTGGATGCGGGGGATGCCCCGCGGTCCCCACCACATCCCCCCGCCACCTCGGACGAGCTGGAATCAGCCCGGGGGAATGTTCTGGGCTCCGGGATGAATCCTGCCCTGTCCCATCGGCCCCCGGACAATGGCACTTCAGTGTCCCCTCGCCGCCAGCAGCTGCCCCAGTGGCCACAGCCCGAGGCATCGCTCCCCTTCCGTCCCCGACGGGGGCTCCGCTGTCTCCCCGGGAAGAGCATCCCGGTCCAGCCGTTTCCAGGGGAACTGCCGGGGGGTCAGCGAGAGGTCTGCGAGGTTTGAGCCTTCCTCTAACGGCCCGAATTGCTCATTTATTAAGCGCAATTAGTCCCAGGTGCTCGTTCACGTCTGGGTGAGCCCAGCGGGTCCCTCCGCAGCCTGGCCCGGCTATTCCAAGCTGTGGCATCGATCCCTCCCGGCGAGGCATCCAGTCCCTTCTCACCGCTGAGCTCGTTCCCATCCCTCAGCCGTGACCTTGTCCCTGTCCCTGCCGAGCTCAGCCCATCCCTGTGCCCGTGTGGGATGGCTGGGACGGGGGCTCGATGCCCTGTGCCCCCCCCAACAAAAAGTATACAGCCCCCCAGAGAAGCAGAAGCACGGGGAGCATCCTCACCCACAGCCCGTGGGCACCCAGGGCTGGTCCCTGGCAAAAAGCCTCCCCCACCCCGGCTTTGCTGTGTCTCAGAGCGGGCAGGAACGCGGCCGGAGCCGGCGGAGCTCGGGGGGAACAATCCAGGGCTTTGTGGAAGAAGAACCGTCCCCAAACGGCGGCGGGGTCAGGCAGAGCCAGCTTTGCCTTTTGTGCCGCGGGCAGAGCCCCGAGAGGGGCACGAACAGCACGGTCCCTGCGCTGGGAACGGGGGGGAGCAGCGGCTCGGAGGGGGGGTGATGCAGGGATGGGGGGGGAGACGGGGATTGGGGGGGACAGAGGAGGTGGGGGGAC
>JAWWEE010000162.1:0-24451 GCA_035221455.1 Xenops minutus
CCAGCCTCCTCCTCCGCCGCGCCCAACGGCGGCCCGCCCCGCCCCGCCCGCTATTTACAGCCAGCAAGCCACGCCCCCCCGCGCGCGCGCGCCGGCCCAGCCAATGGGAGCGCCAGGATCGCTCCAGCGTGTCCCGCCAAGGCCGGGCCCGTGTCCCCGGGAAGAGCGAGCGCGGCCGCGCCGGGAGCGCTGCGTGTCTGCAGGCACAGCCCTGCACTGCTCCTGAGCACGGGGAAAAGACACCACAATAGCAAAGCCCCGTTTAGCCAAAGGAAAGACAGCTGACAGCTATTCCTAAGACTCGCCGTCGGTGGCCAGTCTTTTCACAAACAGTGGGATGTAAGAATTTAGATTCTGGACTGCCATCTGCACTGGCTGATTTAAGCACACATGCACTTCAGTATAGTATTGCTGCTTAACACAGATTCAGCTTCCAGTGATGCAGTTGTGAACACAGGGCAGCAACACCACATTAGTTTTGTTAATTTGCTCTGAAAGACACTTGGAACCAGATCCATCCAATTAATTCTAGAGGCCCGAAAAGCGGGCCGGACTCCAGACTGTTGCCGGCTGTGGCACATGACTGAAATTTCTCTGTATAAATATTTGCCACTTCAGTGGGAAGGCTCTCAAACCCCAGCACTCCCTGGCAGACAGCACAGGTACATGGATGACAACCAATCCTGGCTGCTCCAAGCCTCTCCCCTCTAGATAGCTCAAGGGAACAGGGCCACAAGGCTCTCCGAGGAGGTGGCAGATGGGGCTGGCATTCTTCCCAAAAGGTGCATTCAGACCCTTCACCCTTCACCGATTCCACCACGATATTTCCCCAAGTCACTACTTCATTTGCTTTGAAGCTCAACGAGGCTGCAGGACAATAAAGTGACATATCACTTCAACCAAATTTGTATGTGGAGCTACTCACATTGCCCACCTTCATGGAATGTTGTTTGTTACAAGGACTGAAAAAAAAAAAAAAATCTCCTTCAAGCCATCAATTTATTAGGGTATCAGAACTCATCCTTGTAACCTGAAATGTATTGAGAGTGCATATGAAATACTGACTGCTTCACTGCATATTATGCTGTACCAACTAACTCAGAAAGGATTGAATATTTTTATTATAAATTTCAATTCACTTTCTTCAGAAATGAGTTATAAACACTTTTACATATGCCTGGATCTTCACTTTTCAGATAAATGTCACAGAGCTCTACTTCAACTAATTGCTGGAATAATACTTCTAAGCCTTGGCACTGAATACCCAATGCCTAAGGCTACCAGAATGGGCATGGAAATGTGCCATTTCATTAGCATTCCATGTTCTTTTTATATCTTACAGATGACAGGCCATCTCATGTACTGTTAGCAAAGTTAACTCTTAAAATCACATGAGTTCATTTCAGCTGTTAAGGCACATTCTTTCCTCTGCGCAAGTTAGTTTTACATACTGCAACAATAAACTCAACTCATGGCATTTCAACATAGTGTACTCTTTTTTACTGGGATAATTAAAAAACTAACATATGTATTTGTAGGAAATACAATTCCAATACATGTATGAGAATTTATTGTGTCACCATTCGTATAAAGCCCTTCAAAATGGTCAGAAACAATCTCAAATATCTGCATAAGAATTTATAAACAGTAGTAAAGATATACCACAGACTACAGCTTTCCACATTTTTAAATGTAAGTTCTGGTAGATATCCATGTTTCAATAAAATGGACAATACCAGTAGAGATGCATACCTCTTTTGTCTTTATTTATAAAGAAGTGACAACACTAGAAAACACATTGATAACCAGTGCTTTGAACAGTGAAGGTGGGATCTAAAAAAAGTCTGATTAAACTAAACAACCTTAGGTCTTTACCAAGTTGCATATCTGCTAGGAATGCTGAAATGCAAGAGTTTACACCTGCAATATTCCATAATGGAACAGCCACATGATATCAAATATAATCTCCGATTTCCAAACTGGTACATAAAAAAGCCATCACCAAGTATTAAAAGACCACTGCAAGTTCTTATTGCTTTTTGAGTTAAATAATAATCTTCAAATAAACCAAGACCCAAACAATCCCTAGAGTATCTTTCTTACCCTCCTGTTCATTTATTAACAACGGAAGCAATCAGTTATTATATGATGCGGCAAAAGAGGCATTTAAGAACACCCAAACAAAACCTATTTAGGTACATGGACATCCCCACCCTCCCCCTGAAACCCACTATAACCACTTAGTGCCAGTAGAGGAGCAAAACTTGGTAAGACAAAACCAGAAATCTGACCACAGTAAGAAGGAAACACAAAGAGAGATAGAGCTTCCTTAAATATTCAAAATCTGATGTCTTCCAAAACAAAGCACAACATCCTCATAATTTAAAAAGGGAAGTTGCTTTCTATCTAATCCTCACACATGCTGAGTACTTCTCAAGTCCACTGAGAGTTCCACTGTGCAGCAGTTTATTTTGAATTCAACGCTTCAAAAACTACAATAATATTCAATGCACTTTTTACTAAGGAGAGGAATAAAACAAATGCATGTTGACATTGTTCTTGACAGTTCAGCATTTCTGCAGCAATTCCATTTGTGTCTTGCAGTAGGAAAGTTCTACCAGCATCAGTCTTCAGAATCATCTTCAGAAGCTGTTGGAACAACACAGTATAATCAGAAGCCTTGACAAAGTTCTGTGAAATTAAAGCACTTCAGGATGAGTAGACAAAATAAAGGTAATTTTGTAATATCAAATAGCAGACTGTAATACCCACCCAAAACTTGCATAATCACATCGCTTAATTCTTAGATGCAAAATACAGCATTTTCAAATCAAAACTCAACAGTACAAAATGCAGTGTCCTCCTGCTGTTCCTTCCTCAAAGGAAGAAAACTTAAATTACGCCAGAGATTCAGCTTTTATGCAGTTTACAGGGGTTAATTCCAACAGTAGCCAGGAGAGGATATATTCAATCCCTGACAGTGGCACCCAAAACAAGTGAAAGAAATCACTCACAGAGTTAACTATTTGGATACTAAAATACCTCAAAAGATTCAGCTGTCTGAACAAACAAAGACTCTTAAATCTTTATAGATATACACATATGTTGCTTAACGCAACTTGTGCCTACTTGGAAGCAGCTCTTCTCTCCAACCCTGTTCTTTCAGCATACGCAAGATGAACATGAAGCCCACATATGCATAGGATTTTGTTGTTGCAAGGTGAATTAGACGATGAATACACACTTGTCAACTACGATAGAAAAGTCAGCACACACATCTATGTCGAGTTTGTAAAGCATTAGCTTGTCTATAACAGGAATTTAATATGTCCTCTTAAGCAAAGTCTGCAGGGAAGAAAGTATTTATGCTGAAGTAACGTGTTCCACCCCTGACCACAGAAAGACTCTGACTCTTTGGAAGACAAATGTAACTAAAGTGCAGCGATAAATCTAAAACTCGGTATTTCTCACCTGCAAGTTAAAGGCTGAATCAAATACAGAGGTGTAAAATGACACTCATTAAGATTAATTTTTACTCCAATAAGGATGCACATAACTTTAGAATGAATTCAGAACTCCAGCCCACCTCTGACTGCTCTGAATGCAGAAACAATCACCTCGAACTAAAACTCACACACGCATTCCCCATTCTTTATAGTACCTCAAACGCATCCTATGCAGTGAAAATTCATATACAAACTTTGCATGTTGACAGACGTTCACACACACACTGGGGGGGGAAAAGGTAGATCTAGTGCCTATTCATCATGCCTAGAAACACATCCCAGATACATTTACCAGAAGTCAGCATGTAGTTTTGAATTTCTGAGTATTTTTTTTCCCCAAATATTGTCACCTTTAACACAGAGCCCAACAGCATGACGAAAGATAATTTTGTGGGTCTGTACAGAGCACAGAGTTTAACAAAAAACTGGCAACGTTTAAATTTCATTCATGAGGTGTGATCTGATCAAGGAACCCAAATTACGAGAAAGTGCACGTGAATGGAAAAAAGAAAGGGGAGAAGGCAAAAAAAAAGAAGGGTAAGAAGAAATGGCGAAAGAAGCATTTAAGTGTAGTGAAATTCAACTCGAAATGTGTAAAAGGCAACAACCTGAAGGTCACTACTAATCCCATAATACGTACTACTAGAATTAGAATAACCACATTGTTAACTAGTAAGAAATTTTGTAATCACTTGCAGATAACACTTCTTTAGTCTGAACAACTCCATGCTTTTGGAAAATTAATAATGGAGAATTAAAACCAGTTCCCCCTCAGAACAGTTCTACTGATGATGGAAAAAGCACTGCTGGGTCAAGTAAATTTTCAGTAATTATGTTCAGTATTATGAATCTTGGCAAGGAGGATTGTACTCATTTAGCTTTGAGTTGATCTAATGGGAGGGGAGGGGAAGAGGGGAAGCACCTACTTTCAATATCTTCCATATGTGCCTGAAGAGTTCTTGCAAGGTTAATAAACTAGAAACAAGGCAGAGAGAAAGTAGTTTAAAAGTTGCAAAGTTATCTGCAGAAATTTGCAACAAGTTAGCAAAGTTTTCCTCACTTTTTACATCCCAATGCTTCATGCCAGATGTTGATTACCCTAACCCATTTGCCCAACTTACAAAAATTAATGCAAAATTTAATATAAATCCCCACACATTAGATTTCAAATTGCAATTGCAGTTATTTCAGCTTCCATGCTATGCCAAATGTTTCTGGTAGCGGTTAGTGGCATCATCTTCATGTTCTACAGTCTGTAAAACATATCAGTTTTGAAAGCAGCAAACATAAACAAGAGCCAGTTGAATGAAAACCATTCCTAAAAACTGTAATGCAGAAAAACATAATCACGGTAAGGACTTCCATTAGTTGGATTCATATAATTCACTATTAATATGACAAAACAGAGCCCTTTGACTGAATGAGATTAATGAAAACTGTGTGAATACAGTGAAAGTTTTTATTTACATTTAAAATCTTAAGACCAGGATTACTATTAGGCAAGAGTGGCAGTTTAATGTTAGAAGTACATGGTATCAAAAACCAAAGCCAAAATCCCAAGGAATAAGATGTCTCAGTCAAGTGGTTTTCTTTTACCACTGGCAATCTGCATCACCGTTTCAGTCAAAGTTCAGATGTTCAGGCACAGCAAATAAACTGACTTGCTATTGCTTGCTTGTACTCTCGGTATCAAATGGCAGCATTGGTGCCGTGCTCTCACTGGGTTAAAATGCAATGTCACACACAAAAGTATGTAATGCCTCCTCTGATGAAAATCCAGTAGAAATAAAATCTTCTGTAATACACTCAAGCTGGATGTTGCACTGGATGTACTGGATGCTGGCTACTATTAGATTTTGTGTCTTTCGTATCTCTATACTCGCAGCAGGGAAACTGGATATTTCATTTGTGGCTCATGGAATACAAGTGTAGATGTGTACAGAAAAGTGGACCACTGTTCTAATACCTTAAGAGACTAGAGCACAGTCCCATCTCTGCCTCAAAGGCCTAGTACCTGCTGGCAGTCAACCATTCCAATACCTTGCAGGTAAGCTTAATATTGTCATGCCTTTGTATCTAAGTTAAAAAAGCCTAAATAATCAGCTTTTCAGGAGCTCAGTTGACTAAGAGCATTGATTCATCATCTAGTATCAAATAAACATGTAGAACATTGGATTTTTGAATCACTATGTAGAAAGAACTTTGTATGTTGACCTCTTATTGGAAAAAAGTGTACTTTCCACATTTCTAAGCCAAGCCATTTAAGTGACAAGAATCCACTCAAACACAACTAATAAAGAGTTTGGACTAATGCCAAAAAAGTCATACTATAGCTATAGTCTGTTTCACAATGTTAATTAGTCAAGTACATATTTAGGTGTATTCAGGGAGACAATCATTGCGAGTTCTAGACCTTTGCAATGTAGACTGGCATAACGAGAAAAATTAAAACAGATCAGGTAGTTCAACATTCTTAACTGCATGTTCTGTACAGAGAGAGGTTAACCTTCCAGTCTTGCATAAATTCACAATGATCATTACAACATACATGCAAACCAATGAAATACCAACGACCTTGAAAAAAGCATTCTGCAACATAGTAACTGCAATAATGCAGTCTTGAGTTTCAAATCAAACATGGTGTTAGTGCACTGACAAGCCCAGCCCATTTTAGATCTAAATTTGTAAACACAAGCATTTTTCTTGGGTATCTAGCTCCTGGGTCACTCAAGGCAACAATCCCTTCCAGAAAATCACTGCATACTTACTCTGACACGTGTGCTGGCCTCATTGGCAGTTCCTAACATATCAGAAAAGCGCTGCTCGCATAAGTGTAACAACACTACAAGGTAGAGACCAGAGCTGATAAATTCATAGTCCGCCTTAAAGGAGATCAAAAGAAACATTCAGAACGTCACTAATATGTCTGCATATATGATTCAAGAAGTAGAACAAGAATTAGACTTTACTGGAATCATATATTTATCTCTAGCACCAAGACAATTAGGGGAACTACATACTAAAAAATTTTAATTACTGAAAAGCTATTTATACGTCTGGTTCTTCCTACCCATCCCAGATTTAACATGTTATTCTTGATGATGCGTTTTACAAATTAAATCTGCCTGCATGATTAATTTAGAGGAAAGAATCAGAGTATTATATCACTTGGGAAAATAAAACTAATGAATGTTGCTGGTTTCTCCTCTGTGGTCCCAGTGCTTTACAGAAAGCCAAAATAAAAGAATGTATTTCAAGAATGCTATGATGTTACAAACATTTTGAGAAATTCGTTTCCCTAAGATAAAGAAAAACTTTAAAAATGCTAGCACTGAACAGATAATTTAGTTAATTCTTTAGGAAAAAAATTCAAAACTATTATTTCTATTAAAGCGCAGTGACAGTAACAATAATCAGCAGTACTAAAATGTAGGACGATGGCACTCTCAAAAAAGACTTTTCAGAGTCTGTACCAAGTGATATGAATTAAAGTACTAGGGTAAGAACTTACTCTAAATAATAAAAAAAATTAGAGGTTGATGTTTTGCCCCTAAACTGATGTTACTTGGTATTTACTTTCACCTTCTGAGGTAGGCCAATGCCATTAATCTTTATATATCCTCAGAATACCCAGAGAATAAGGAAAACCCTCTGAATAAAGTTAATTAAAAACACTGGCTTTGAGTTATTTACTCATTCTTAATACTACACAATCCAGTAGTTCTAAGATAATGTATTTTATACAAGAATAATACTAATGGCCCTTGGATTATTTTTAATTTAGGAAGTAACTTGGAAGGAGCAGTCAGAAGCTGTTAGAAAAGAGGTTAGTTTCTACCACTTTAATGAAACAAAAAAATGTTTGCAATGGTATGTTTAAAACAACCGATCAAGTGGGTTCAAAATCAGCTAAAACCAAGGACAGTCACTCATGACAATGTGAAATTCAATCTAATTGTACTAGAATTCACACCACGCCTATGTTACAGAAACAATGGGCTGCAAAGCTAGATGACAGATCTGCAACCAAGAAAAGAGATACATTACACTTACTGAAAGCTCGGCTATAGGAAGCAGAGCAGGAAGACAGACTTAGTCTGAATATTGAGGAGAAAAATCTGTTCACTGACATTACTCTCTATGCATAACAGTCCTTCTGAAATGGAGATGTATGTGCCTTCTCTAAAGAAGATTGTCCTCCCAGCACTAAGCCAACACTTACCAAATTAGGTAAAATATACTAACTTGTTCATTTGCATGTGCCCTATAGAGTTCATGGATGTCAAAGTCTTCCAGATTCAGATGCAACTTCTCCTTACACAATTCACAAGTTGTCACTGCTTCCAAAGAAGAACCTGATGGAGAGGGAGACAAGGGGAAACTCAGTGTCAAGTTTCAACAATCTATAGCATATGACACTATCATACAAACACTGCAAACTCCAAGTATAATTTTAGGCTTTATTTTGCAGAGCAAGGTTAGAAAAAAGAAAGCCTCTAATATGAATGTAGTGACATCTGCTACTGTAGGAATTTAACTGTTGTGGAATGTTTAATCTCTATACAGCTGCACCTGTTTTGCCTCACATTCACTCTGGACACAACATGCCTCTAACTGCAAGTCTGGCATAAAATCATTTCTTGGGCTTCTTGAATTCTACCAATCCAAATACACACAAAAGTAAGAATAAATACACCAGAATAGCTTAAAGTTATTGTCAGAGTAATGTTTTGTCTTAAGTACCAGTTTTAAAACAAGCTGCTCCATAAGCAACCAGATGAACAAGGCAAGTTGATGGTGGATTTATGTCTTAGATACTTCAAATTAATTTCTTCTACAGGTTGAGGATTCTAATACATCCCTACTCTGATGTGTGCCCTCTGATACTGAGTAGAAAAGCAAACAGATGCTAGCACCTTCCTTTGGTAAGAAGTGTTTCATGATTTTTGTGTCTTTTACCAAGCCATCTATTTTTAAGTCTTAAGAATACTGCAGATAACATAGTTATATACTGGTCAATCAATGTAGTACAAAAAATATTTAGGCAGTGCGCAATTTTTGAAGTGTTTCTTAAAAAATTATATATGCACTTGAAGTAATTTTTGAACAAGCAGTTTAAAAGTGTATTGAACTAGAGTTAGTATCTTAAAAAATTAATTACATAAGTCTCTAGTTATAATTGAAAAACATTTTTGGATTTTCAAATTCCTATCACTCTGCTACGGTCAGCTTGGCTATAAAAGTCTTGCAAAAAAGCACAAACATACTCATAGGAAAGGGTGGGGAGCAAATTCCGCTCCAAGTCATACCACCAAAGTGCTCTAAAGTAGTTCTAAAGCTACACTTTTACAATGTTATATTTTGTCTAATACCTCAGTAGACAACCCCAAAAATGTAATTCTCTAAACAGTAAATACAGTTCTTAAAACTACTCATATGAGAAGCTGGACAGACACAATAAGCCTGGAATTGCCATACTGCTGTTTGTCCCATCTGCTCATTTTTCAACTAAATAACTCAGTATGCACAATCCTTCTGATAGGCCTTCCTATAAAACCAGAAGTCTACCTTGGTCTAGAGTCTGCTTTACCTGAATTAATCTTAGACTGCAACCATTTTTTCATGCACTCCTGGTGAACATACTGAAGACTTCCAGTGCATTTGCAGGGCTCTATTAAAAGGTTATCAGAACTTGCAGAGGACATTTGACAGATTCTGCACAGGTCACCCTCTTCATCTTCAGAATCTTCTAAAAGCAGGCTGCATAGAAAGGAATACCAACAAATGCTGTGACACATTTCACGTTAAGACTTTTATAATGAAAATTTCATTTATTGAACTGTTCTCAAACCCAAGAGGATTAAAATAAGTTTCTGTAAAGACAGAAGTGAGAACATAGGTGATACAGGACTGAGTTGCTGCCTCCTCTGAAGGGAAGTTTTCTTTCAAAATCACAAGTGCAGAAAGCCCTCTCATCTTAAGACAGTACACTTTACTATCTCAAAAAAAACCATAGTAATTTACCTCTCTTTAATTTTCTGGAGTCTTTCTGGATCTCTTGAAGGTGGTATTTTAGACTTGTCACCTTCTTGCCCATCACACTGATTCCAGCCAGAGGGAATAATATCTACAGTTATCATAAGGTTGTCAGATAGACTGCTTCCTAATGTTGGAGGCACTGCAAAGCGAAAGAGAGAACCAGGCAGAATTCCAGAACTTCTTCTGCTGTGGGCTGAATCTGGTGGGGAGGCAGTAGCTGTAGAAATACCAGATACTGCTGGTGTTGGTGGTCTGCTAACAGAAGCCCGAGGAGGGCTATCTAATGCTTCAATAGAGGTCTCCTCACCTGACCCTCTCCTTCTAAAGACATGTTGTGATCTAGCAGTTGTATCAGAGGTAGAGATCCTTGCAGATTCATCTCTTCCTTCTCTTCTTCTTCTGGAAAAGAGAGGTGTACATCTGTTCCGCAAAGAGGATGACAACCAGGATCCTGTGCTCCTACTTTCAGAGTCTGGTCTGTAGCTTTCCCCATCTGAATCAGAGCTGCGATTCTGTGAAACTCCTGATAAACCCCATCTTCGTCCAAGAAAACTAAACCCCTGAGAAGCTTCAGATGACTGAAGTCCTGGAACTTCCGGAGTTGCAGCTGCATTACTACTTGACAGAGCAGAAGCTTGAACTCTTGGGACCACTGTTGACTCTTCAGAGCCTAACGATCTTGTATGCAATGGGTCTTGGCTAGACCTTCGAGAGAAAAATGTAGACGACATACTAGATGCTAAACGGGACAGCAGCTGCCTGGTTGTGCGCCTCCCTTCACTGTCAGCTGCAGGCTCATTCAGTGACCTCTGGGAAGACAAAACCCTTTCAGAACCACTTGAGGAAGGGGTTTCATCTCTAATGGCAGGAAGAGAAAATGCCGGCTGCACACTCCTCTGGGGAGATTGCAATTCATTTCTCCTTTGTCTTGAAGAATAGCTGGACCTTGAAGAGTTCATGTTAGAGTCTCTGTTGAAAAAAGATGGCTGATGATCAGAAGGCAACTGGCGGTTCATGGATGCATTCAGCCTCAAAGTGCTTAATGAGTTCTCTTTTGGTCTTGCTCCCTCTGCATATGAAGAGGCAGGCCGGTCTTGAAGATCTGTTGCAGAAAAGCAGAGGAAAATACTATCACAACACGTGCTCTGACACATCAGGAAACATTCATGATCAGATTCAAAAGGGCTCCAGGCAACCTGACCTAATTGAAGATGTCCCTGCTCATTGCAGGGGGATTGGACTAGATGGACTTTAATCCAAAACACTCTGTGATTCTTACAAGCATCTTTTCCGTAAATACTGTCCCTCAACACACAGAGAATAATACCACTGTAGCTGAACTGTAGTTAAAATTACATGAAGCAGCTGAGGTGGCTAAAATCAACTAGTCTCCCTCCTGAAATGGCTAGATTTGGGGGTTGTGGATGGAAAAACAGGGAAGAAGGAACAAGCATAGGTAGATGAAGGCAGAAAACAAACTCTCTCTTATGTATTCTGGAATTCAAAACTTTCATGTTTGTAGTTTCGGTAACTTTTGTTTTATGGGTACTGCACTGCAATCACCATTTACTGCTGAAGCTGAGGTTTATGCATCTGGCAGATTCTAACTAAAGAAACATCTGTAGCACAGATGCCAAGCATCTACCATATGGTTTTGATTACACAGTAGGGAACACAGTCACAAGTTATTTTTACAGCACTTAATAGCAGCACTCCTGCTAGAAATGCAGTGTGGACAGTACAAAACAAGGTTTTTCACTTATCCACTTCTCCCATTAGGCTCTACCAGGTACTTTGGACTGTCCACTTTATTAGTGAAGTGTAAAGTATGATGGCATTAAAACATACTCCTCTGCTGAGGCAAGACTGCAGGACAACATTTGGAACTAGTTTTTATCTTTTCTGCTTATCTTCTATAGATACAGCTCTAAAAGGCCACAACACTCTGAACAGAAAGTGAAAATTACATTGCGTAAGTCCTCATGTAAAGTATGTGTTTGCTAATTTTTATTTTCAGTGGTCTAGCACTTTTCCCTAATAAACATTTGAGAACCTAAATGAAAAAAGGTAATATGCCATCGGCACCTTTAAGAAAAAAGTCTCCTTGGTCAAACTAACATTATTTCTTTTCCCCTACCTAAATACAAAGTGATCTTAAGACAAAGTAGAAAAGAGCCTTACTAACTAACCACACCCACAGCACTTTCATATGACTGAATGCACCCAACAAGCTAGATCATTCATATATCCTTTGGTGGTTTGGCCAATGCATAGCAACTGGCCAACCAATCTTATGTAAAAGGATATCTTAAAATTAAATAGATAGTTTAGATAGTTTGTGTTTTGTATAAAATATTAACGTGCCCAGAGAAGTTGTGGATGTCCCATCCCTGGAAGTGTTTGTGGACAGACTGGATATGGCTTTGAGTAAATCAGTTTAGTGGGAGGTATCTATGCCCATGGCAGGGGCTTGGAACAAGATGACCTTAAAGGTCCCTTCCAAACCAAATGTGATTCTATGAACACATTCAGAAACTAAAAGGTATACAAACTGTAGGTTTACAAGCTTTCAGTTGCACAATACATACATGTTGAAGGTGAAAAGTCACTGTTTCTGTAGCTGGGATCCACCAAGTTGTTAACAGACAGATCTGTTCTTCTTTCTAACTCTCTTCGCTCTCTCACCAGCTCAGTTCCAAGGGAGCCGAGCATCACTGATGAAGATCTAGGTATCCTACTGCATCTCCATGAGGAATCTAGAAAGAAAAAGTAAATCCCCTATTTCTGTAACCATCTAAAAATCCATTAAAGCTGGCCCTGACACATGCATTTTTTTAATCCCATATAAACAGTGAGTTTAACATTACCACTAAGCTGATTAAGGGGCAAACAGAAAGCCCAGAGTAAGCAGCACTCTGCTGATGCTGGCACACCCTTAATCTTGTAGTATGTTCTGAAAGCTAAACTAAACAAAAAGTAGTAATACTTTTGTGAAGAGTCAGATCCATTAAGACTCATACAGGACAGAGAAAGAAGAGAAATAGCGTCTTGCTTCCTAATGGTAGCTAGTACTTAAATAGATTCCACAATATAGCAAAACAGCAGCTTGAGACTTTGTAAATTATGTCATTCTACTTAATGCTACTAAAATTCATTTTCCATAAAGACAGCTGAAGCTTAAAGGTAGTTTAGACACAAGTTTAAGGACAATGACTAACACTTCACATTACAGAGTAAAACACCTCAGTGTAAAAAGGGAATTGTACATACTTCAGCTGTGAACAAAACTCTTGTTCCAAAGAGTGTTCTTCAATGGTTCTGAAAAATTCACCTTGATTTTGTTCATTGCTAACTTATAAAACCAAATTTAAGCAGTCATTGGTCAGCAATATGATGACCAACCAATCTAGAAATAGAAAGACAAACAGTCCTACGCCATAGTGAGAAATGTTAATGGTTGTCATTTTATTAACAGAGTAAGAAAGCATCATTAATACTATGTTTTAAGCAAGAACGTATTAATTTTTATTTAGATGGCTGTGTAATTTCATAAGGGGATATAAAAATATTAATCCATGCTCATATGGGCAATCTGAATTAAACTAATGGTCTGTTTTAAAATGTTCTAGAAGTACTTTCAGCATTTTTTAGTCATTACTTCCTGAGCTTTGGGCTTTTGTTGGCATATTCAGAACTTCTGTCTACCCAAGTTTCACCAACTTAGTTAAAGCTTTAATGAAAATCTCAGGTTTTCCTGGAAGAGCTCTTAGAATGTTTCTTCTTGCATGGTTGCTAGAATGAGTTTCAGCCCTGCTTAAAAAAAGAGAATTCTTTCTTCCCTGGCCCCTAACCACAGCACTCTAACCAGCTCCAACACTGTGCTTGGAACATATTGCTAAGTATGGTAAAGATTTCCTTTCTGCTGTCCCTGGCACACAATTATGTACCAACACTATTTGACTCATGAAATAAGAGCAGCTACACTCATTTCCTTGAAATCTTAACCAATTCAGACATACTTGAGCCATGAAGTTGCTTTACTGGAAAAAGAATAGGTACAGGTAATAACTCTGAATAAACATGAGTACAACTGGGTTTTCAAAAGATCATGTTAAGATCATTCTCAGTACTTGGGATACTGCTATCATTGTGAACATACTCTTCTGACTGGCACAGGGGTTTATTGTTTCAGAACAATAAAAACATAATATTTTAAAGCAAGGCTTTCAAAACTTGATAAAGTCTATCTTACTTCTCAGACAATTTTGATGTAACTCAATTCAAGTAATCAACCTCTCACCTGAAAAGGCAGTCAAGCCATTACTTCTCACAGAAGAGGTAGATGTACAAGATAGCTTAGGTCTCTTTGAATCACTATCTTGCTGCTGGCTACACAGTCTTGAATATGCTCCCTGAGTTCTCTCAGATTCACCATAACACCCAGATGTAAAATGAGAGGAAGATGATGTAGACTGAAATAACATTAAAAAATAAATTACACAGTATTTCAGATGTACTTATACTGAACAAAACTGTACATAATGTAAAACTCACTAAAATAATAAAAAGTTTTAGATACAAAACCTTTCCTTCAAAAATAACTTGGGAATTATGCTTGCACTCTTGATTAGTATTTCCAGGTTTATTCAATACAGTCCTACCAACAAAAGTCAGTTTCTATGACATTCAGCATTATTTTTCCTTTATAGATAGATGTGGCTTACCGGGGGAAAAAAGATATTCCTGGCCTGTAGAATGCTATAAACACAATCAAATATAGCTGTACAGACCACTAAAGGAACATAATTTTGCTGTCCAGAAATAGCCAAAGTCAATCAGCTACATTCTTTAACAGTTTAAGTATGCCGACTTATTTTTTACCAACCCAAAATATAATTAGCTAAGGAGTGAGCTTCAAGCAAACTGTTTGAAACAGGTACATTTTGATTACAGTAAGCCCAAGTGCAACTGAAGCAGTTCAGAGTAAAGAATGGGTACGAAACAATTTTTGTGGTGTATAGCACTGAAATAAAACAATTTTCAGAAACTAGTACTCTAATACTTAGGGGGAAAAAAAATAGCCTATAAGCTGTTTGTCTGGTTACTTGCAGCCAAGGCATTAATTTTCTATTTGAAATGTTTTGGGGATTCTTTTCGTATATTAAAAAAAAATAAAAATGTTCAGGTCAATCAAAGAGCTCAATTGAGCTGTTTGTCTTCCCAGAAACTGTCTATAACCAAGATCCTCTAAGGATCAACCAAATTATAGCTATGGGGTTTTATTTTGTTATGGTTTTTACTAAGTTTAAGCCACAAATTTTTACTTTTTTAAACTAAAAAGTATCTAAGTATTTCTCTCATCCCATCATAAAAGACAGACAGGGAGACACAGAAACCAACAACAAAAAACAATCACAAAGTTATTTTTCCTCATGAATCTTCTACTTAATGTATCACTTATCTTTTAATCATTTACTACTTGACAAGTTTCGGAGCGTCTTCTGCAATGTTCACTTCTTAAATTTAATTTGAAAGAGAAATTAACCATAATGGGGGAAAAAAAAGGTTTTTATCTTGAAAACTCTATAGCACCAATTTAACTAGATATGTAGAGCACTTATAACCAGATTCCATTTGCACTTAACTGCACCTAGAAACCAACCATGGCTTCCCCTGAAGGCCAGCATGTGCACTCTACTTCCCCCCCCGCCCATTGTCAGAAAGCATCTTCACCTTCAAGTCACCTAAGAAAACAAACACCTCTTTAAAATCTTATGTACCTAAACTTCCAGTTTGAAAGTGGGAATTTTCACTTGTTCAATACTGTCCGATCAAACTTGTTCACGGTACTCTGCTTTTCCCATCCTAATATTTCTACTGCAATTCAAAGTGTTCTATTGTCCATGCACAATGCATAAGCATGCCACAAACTAACTAAATTTCTTTTTTCAAGTTACAAAGGCACATTCAAGAACTCAGATAAGACAAGCTGTTAAGGCCTGAGCCTTGAATCTCATGTAACAACTAAACCTCCATTTTGTTTCATGGTATGCTATAAGCAGCAGGTCAGTAAGCAGAAGCAGACTATGAACTACACCTCCACAATAAAAATTCCTAAAGCAAGTCTCCACACCCCCGAACTTTGTGTTAACTCACAAAACTAGTACCATCCAAAAAACACACTCCCTAGAAATACCCGATGGAACAAGCTAAGTATAAATAATATTAAAGTTGCCATCCACAGGACTGTAACATGTATCAGATTCTAATCACCTTCTTCTTTTTTCTTTTTAAATGGACATTTGCAGAGCCATTCACTTCAAATTTATTAACTCTTAGTAAAACTAATATACATTACTATTTTCATCCTCTGAAAAATTTAACACTGCTACCTTCTAGCTCTTGCTTCTTCTTGGATTAATAATATCTACTTACCCAGAAACATTACAGTGAGCCCCTAACAGCATCTTTTCAGATTGAAAAAGTTGAAGTAAAACCCTGGGGTTTAAATATTCTTTCCGGTATTACACATTAACAGTTCTCACCAGTCTGCTTCTGCTTCCCAGAAATCTTCCAGACTGAGGCTGATCAAGGGTCCCTGAGTAGCGGGTTGGGGAGGACGCTGGAAGCTTCCAAGGAGTCTCGCGGGTATCTCTCTCTCCAATTCCCCAGTCTCTACTGGAACTATTCAATACACTGGGTTCCTGAAGAACAACATACTTATCGTATGCATCTCGTAACTCACAATTAACTCAGCATCTGATCTCAATACTGAAAATACAGGGAAGTGGACGTAATAACAAGTCTGGAAACCTTCAGTAAGATACCTCAAGGGATAGCAAAAAAATGAAACAGGCTTAAGAAAGACCCACTGGCAAAAGGAAAGTTGTTTCTTTTAAGTACTTTATAACGATGATCAGCTCCTTCATCTGTCCTCTCATTTGACCATAAAAAGTTGAAGTGTAAGGCTTTTGAGGCATAATCCAAACTTAAGATACCGCAGCAACACGGCAGAACTAGGGGCCTCACTTTCAAGTGTTATGCAAAAAACCCCACATATGTAGAAAGAGTCTCCCTGACAACAAAAGCACCTATCTGGCCAATAAAGCAAGCTATCAGTCTTGTCCTGGTCATCAGCTTTAATATAGAAAAGAGTGGTGCAAAGAGGAGGGGGAGAAAGAAGAAATACAACGTTTTGGGGTCTACTAACAGATAATTATTTTTACATAAGGAGTATGATCTGCCCTAAGAAAACAGATTGTACAGCAAATATAAACTGTGTCATCAAGTTATTATTCCTTAAAAATGCTACTGCAAATTACACAGTATCTTCTCCAAATCTTAAACACTTTCCTTTTACCAGTACTTCAGTTTTTTATTTCTCTGCAGTCTATTCTAGTAACCCATCATTATGCTATTGGTAGGGAAGGCCTGAAAATGAATCATTATTAATTCTAATTACATTTCATGTAAGCAGGAAAAATAAATTTCCATTTTTCACTAAAAAATTGAAACTTTTGGCTGTCTAAGCTTTTTATAAACCACTAACATTGAAGATCACCATAAAATAGTGAACAGCACTGGGTTTAAAACCAGTTTGGGCTTCAAAAATAAGGTTAATGGGTTTAGCAGCCTATTTTAGACACAAATATTGATGCTACAGTTTGATAAGCATAACAAACTAAGACTGTTTGGCAAAGCAATCTTGCAAATGAACAGCATTTGCTGCATTAGCTGAGAACAAAGTGCTAAAATTATGTGAAGTCTGAGGAAGTCAGCAGGGCAACCACAGTAACTGTTTTTGTGTTTTCTCTTTCAAAATCAGAGCTCTAATGCTCTCCTGGGCTACTGAGGCAAGTTTCTAATTATTAAACCAGGAACCATTTAACATACAAATCTATCTTAAAGAGAACCTAAGGGATGAGGTTCTAGACTGCCAGTTACACTGAATTCAATGAATAGCCAATAATAGAGGAAAGACAGTGACATTTCACTTGCTCCATAGAATAATCAAGATTAATAAAATTAAATAACAGAAATCCAACTATTTTATTAACACCAAGAAGCATTTAATAAGTGATTATTTGTCCATTCTCTTTCTATGAACTATTAACACTACAAACACAGTAGCTGCTGTCACTATTTCTTAAGAGTTGTAGGATTAGTATTTAAAAAGCTGAAGAAATATTTATGGCTCATCATTCCCACAAGTAAAATTAAACACACCCCCTACAGCCTATATACTAACGAACGTGTGCGTGCTAGAGATAACAAAGATGTAACACACACAGGTGTACTTGTGCTAAAAATAATATTCTATTACTTGTCAAACTGTTTCTGAAAAAGGCATTATATAACACAACGTCCCAGATAGCATGTCAGCAGGGACCAAACTTGTAACCATTTTTTTTAAAAATATGAACATTTAATCACAAAGTTAAGTTTCTGCTATTTCAAAGACCAAAATGGGCTTACATTTCTGGGCCCAAAACTGAAGTGAGAATTGCTGACAGGAGCAGAAGCAAACTACTAGGGTAATTGAGCTGAACTGCTGTTTGTTGCTTCCAAGTGCCCAAAATGATTTCTATGGTAGTTCCATCTCTGCTTCCCATAATGCTCTTCCAAAAGTGAAAGTACCTGCACAGTGTGAGTACTTCCTCTTGAGCATGGCTCCCTGCCCCCAGAAAAGTAGTTTGGTTAGTGTGAAATGCTGCATGTGAACCAGCCAAAGGCTTTTCCCTCCGTCCTGTCTACTGCACACAGAATCCAGCTGCACTAACCCACTGACATTTTAGTATTTAGGCTGATGGGAGCCTAAAGCTCCTCTTCTTACCTGCACAAAATGAAAACTCAGGAGGGTACTGCAGAGAGGCACAGCCTCCTTAACTCAAAACATAATCCCCTACTTTTTGCATCATCAACACATCGAGTATAATGTCCTATATGCATCTAAGTTCAAAAAAACTCTCACTCCACTCCTTAACAGAAAACTATTTATGCAGGTTTAAGACAGCAGCGACTCATGCCAAAACAGCTCCACAGTATCAGGATGCCCCTTCATTCATCGAATAGCTGGTTTCTAAAGGTGCAGCTACAAACATGAGCTGGTAAAAATAGAAAATATAGATTACTGTCATTGGCCTGGTTATTAAATTCTTGCATTTTAGAATTTTTTTGTCTGAGTTTTGGGGGTTTTGTTTTGTTAAAAAACACACTTGAAATTAATTTAGACTTTACAAAAAGAAAGAAAAAAATTACCTGGTATCCAGATTCTAATCTCCATGAAGATTCTCTTGTACTATATGCACCAGCTAAACTGTTTCCAGTCAATGTTCTAGATCCTAGAGAAGAGTTGGAAGCCTGAACAGATATCCTGCGAGGAATTCTTGATGGTTTTGACTCCATTCTTTGTATCCTGTACAAGGACACACTGATTATTTTTTTTCCTATAAGCAGGGACCTCATGCAAAACAGGCACAAGTAATTCTGAGTGTAACATAATATGGTTCATACATACAAATATTTACACAGCACTTTGCTCTGACTGTGCATCAGTAAACTGGGGAAACGAGTTCTCACTCTAGTTTTTGTAACCTCTTCTTTACACCTCCTCCCATTAGACATTAGAAAATTAGAAATACAGCCCCTTTTGCTGGACTTACTCTTGCTATTATAAATATAAGTGGTATACCCTTAAGAGCCCCATAGTACTTGTACTAACATAAAATGAGTCATGAAAAGAGTACTTACATTACTTAACTTCATATATTACATTTTTGCTAATGAACTGTATCTCAACACTTGCAGAAATTATACTCAGACTTATTCTTCAGGGTCAAAATTATGAAACTTCACCCCCCAAGAAAAAAACGTATCTGCAGTTTCCCTGCCTTTAGCTTCTCAAAGACAACTTCTGTAACAGTTAACACATGTAAAGGAGCACATGCTATCTCACAGGTACATATATAAATTTACCTCTGACTCACTGAATGTTTATTTGCTCTTTTGATATTTCTAGGCATTTCAAAAGAAATGCTGGCACCTTTTTTCCTCCCAAGAAGTGATCCTATAGTCCTCCCTGCCCCTGAAACAGTATCTTGACTTAATTTTTCTCTAAAACTTCAGATAGCTACCTAAGTGGCCTGCTAATATTCACAGATTTTTCCTCCTCAGGATGGTACAGACAGGATCAGACCGCAAAAGGTAGTTATTAAATAAAAAATTTATGAAAACTGCAGTATCCTCAGTAGTACAGTATATGAAGAGTAGTATGATAATGATCAACTCAAACATATGGCCAAGGACTCCACTGGTACAAGGTGATTTGCAAAAATGGTACAATTCTGGCCTAATCTTCTGAGGAGTAGGCTTTATTAATTAAAAAAAAACCCAAACCAAAAGCACATTTTTTTCCCCACAATTCAGCCATGCTTATCAGTATCGCTATCTGCAAAAAGTAGCTGCATCAATCCTGACATACCTCATGTCTGGTTGCAGTTTCAGGTTGAGTTCATATACTCAGGGCTTTTAATCTTCACTACAGTCATGCTGTATTACATATTCTACCTGGCAAAAGCTAGTTTCTACACAACTCCATTGACCAAACAGTTGGGACACCTACAGTTAATTCCCGTAACAGGGGATTTTTTTAAACCACTGTTCTTGTGCTTGTTCAATTGACAGTTTTACAACAGTCCTCAAAACCCAAATGCCTAACCCTGCGAGTAAGACTTTTAAAATATAATGCACAACAACTAAGTTTACCTTTGTGTACTGGGCTGTATTATAGATAAGCACACCAGCTTCTAGACCACACTTCCAACATTAGCAACTCATTCGTAGTTGCCAGGGACATCAGTTAAGAAAGATCTGGTTAGCAACATCAAGTTATCATATGTCTGACTTTGCATTTGTAACCTGAAATAACGAACTCATTAAATTTCCCAGATCACATTTAAATCCCTAGGTAAATATTGAGCAATTTATGCCATTCTCAAGCTGTAAACACAGCTCTACCAATCAGAATATTCTAAGCAGTGTTCCAAAGTTCAGAACACTGTTAATCATGGAAGTTTAAAAGAAATTAAGGACATATCTAATAATCTAAGCTATACCACTTCAAGTGGGTCATTAGTGCAATAAAACGTAGCAATCGTATTTCTTCCTAAACAGTAATGATAGTTAATTTAAGCTTCAGAGTACTCTGCCATAACATGCACTGTAAGTCTAATACTTCCTTGTATGAAGCTGCACTGAGTCTGAAAAAGTAACTATCAAAGCTTCAACTGTGAAACTAAAACAGTGTCACAGTAACAGAAACTAGGGTGTACGCTGAAAAGGAGAGCTGTATGTGCTGATGAGATCTGATACTTAAAGCACTGTTCGTCTGTGTTTTACCCTGACATAAAATATAAGGAACAGACCCACGGAATAACGGATCCAATTCTGTACTATTAAGTACTCCACAGAGTGCCAGCATTATCTCCTTTACTATGGATCATTCTGCTTCCGAACCACTTTGAATCATTTTGTTTCAGATAGGTGTGGAACCAGACAAATTAAGTAATATAGATAAAAGTCAGACACAGAAAACAGGTTCAAGAAGAAGGGATGGGAGCTCCTACTGGTAGAAATTAATGTCCAGATGAACCAGGGGAGGAGACTAGTGTAAGAACAATTTCAAGACTAAATTAAGAGATCATCTAATACTAATAAAATTGCCATCCACAGAACAGACTAAACACAAGCATTCAGACTGAAAGGACTGAAAAAGACAGGGTGAAAGACTGGACACCAGAGCCAACTACCCTGAGAAGCTGAAATGGAGTCCAAAATTAGCAAATTGCTTCTACAGAGACACATGAAAAGGCACAAGACTAATTTTCTCCTTCAGGGGTAACCCCTAGAGGACAGTGTTATCTGTCAGCCTAATCTTGTAAATTAGTACAGGTTGTGATTTCAACCTGAGCATGTCAGGATGTTATTACCTATATAATACTATTTTTCTCCAAATAAAGAAATCTTGCAGAATCTATACACACACAAAAAAAGAAGTGCTAAAACAAGATTAAGGGAGCACACTAGAAAATGTAAAATTTAATGTCAGTTTATGCATACACATTATGATTAATTTCTTTAGTACAACTGTACATTTTTTTCTGCAGTCCTGATCTCAGCCAGCAAGTGAGGATATGCTATAAAGATCAATTGGAGTCATGTAAGAACAGGCATTTGACAAGAGAAACTCTTCCTTGTTTGATGTAGAGGTGAAAAGATGCTGAATAAAAGGCCTTATCGTCTAGGCAAAGAACCTCTGCTCAAGGAAACTGGATTTTACCTCTGCCTTTCAACAAAGAGTCAGTGACGTGAAGCATGTCATTAAGATTAATCATTTTTCAAAAGTCACTACCGAAGAGCTTTTCAATTTCTGGGCATCCATCATGAAATTTACTCACAATTCAACTAATGGAAATCATAGAACAGTTTGGGTTGAAAGCGATCTTTAAAGGCCAACACCCCTGCAGTGAGCAGCTACATCTTCAACCACATCAGGTTGCTCAGAGCCTTGTCCAACTTGGCCTTGAATATTTCCAGAGATGGAGCATCCACCACCTCTCTGGGTAACCTGTGCCAGTGTTTCACCACCCTCATCATAAAAACTGTCTTCCTTAAACTTAGTTTAGAACCATTACTCCTTGTCCTATCACAACAGGCTCCACTAAATGTCTCTCTCCATCTTTTTTTACAGGTCCTATTTAAGTATAGGAACGTTGCAATAAGATTTCCCCAGACCCTTCTCTTCTCCAGGTTGAACAGCCCCAACTTATTCAGCCTTTCCTGTCTTACCCAGCTGGACAGAGCTGCAACTGAAGTCAAAGGAGCCATGACATGAATTTGCTAGCCAGATAAAACTAGACTTAGGCATCTCAACTCTGGTGACCAACACCAGTAAGGGGTCTCTTGGGGCATTTGTTTTATTTTTTTCCCCCAGAGTTCTCTGAAAAGCATTTTAAGCACTGTACCTTGAAAGCCTGAGAAGCAACCCTCTTCACAGTTGGCTTGGAGGCTTATGCTTGTCATGGTAACAACACAAGGAGGTCGTCACAAATAAGGTGAACATGCTAAGCTATCAGAGAACACAGGACAGAGGCAGACAATGGTCTCACAATAAAAAAATAATCATATTATTAAAGCCATAATAGTACTTGTCTGCAAGGGGAATATTGTGCTTGTATACAATATTTCAGAATGAGAATGGTTCCCTTTTACAGGATCAGCTTCTTAAAGAGTTTTCTGAATGAGCACAAAGACACTCAAACCCTCAAGCATTTTGTTTACATACACAGGAATTCAACAAACCCCAAGTGGCAACTAACATGCCGTAATGAGTTCCATAATGACAAAGTAGTCACCTCAATTTTCATAGAAGGTAGTGAGACCAAAAAAGCCTTAATTCTCTGAGGAAATACTAACACTAAAAGAACAGAAATTGTGCTGCAGCCTGAACTGATTAAAAAGCCGACTGTTGCCAAAAAGAAAAGGAACACCTTACTCAAATATCACACCTCCCATTTGTCCTTCATTGAGAAACCTCAACACACTCTCCTGGCAAAACATACTTCTAGCTTCTCCATTATTTTGATGGTACTCACTCTGGTATTCTACAATAGAGAAATGAGAAAGGACATAGCAGGATGAGAAGCACTCTTCTCATCAAACCCACATATTTCATCAGCTTATGCCATGTTACGCTACTTAGCAATCAAAAGCTCATGGAAAAATCTGGAAACAACTCTAGTGGCTTCTGGAATAAGGGATACATGCGATACCTCTCAAAACTCAGACAGAAATCAAGTTCTCAAACGAAATTTTAAGTCATACCTGGGAAACAAATGACCAACTTGTAACAGGAGGTGGAGATGAACAGCCTGTTTTGAGTACACAGCTCAAATGTCCCTCCCTTCTTGATGTCATCCCTCCAACAACAATATAAAACATCAACTAGACCTAACATAGCCATGGGTGGGGTAACAAAGAGATGAAAGATCCAAGATGTTTTGGTGAGAAAGCAATGCAATCTCAAAAGATAAAAATAACAGACAGCAAATATTTCTCTTCTACTTGGACCCTTTCTACTCATAAACGAGGAGCAATTTTAGGCAGTCATGTCTAGCAGTAAGGAAAGTATTCACCAGTTTCCATGATTTCTACTAACAGCTCTAAGCTTTGAAGCATTCTTGTACCCTGGATCACAGGGAAGCATGAGCTTCACTACCAGCTCCTAAATTCGTCTTCTAGCTTGGAACTGTGCAGTGACACTTCTGCCCAGGACTCAAACTCTCACACCTACATGCTTGTGTGTGGTTTAACACAAAACTCTTTATAAGACCTTCTCCCGAGTTCACGTGTTTTCCTCAGTGTTTACTCACAATCACGCGTTTATGACAAACAAGATGAAGTCCGCGTGTCTTTCAGGCTATGCAATTCGTCATTCGGGGTATTTTCGCAACCTTCCACGCAGGAATGCTGCCCAATAACTCGGCAGCCCCTCAGGAGTCCCGCGAGCAGCCAGAATACCTGCAAACGCCGGGGGCTGTGCAGGCCGCAGCGGCCGGCGCGGTGCCGGTGCCGGTGTTGCTGGGCCGCTCCCGCAGCGCCGCCCAGGGCTCCGCACCGTCCCCGGCAGGAGCGGGCAGCGGCTCGGCCCGCACGGGTTGCCCGGGGGGCGCAGGGGGTGTGCCGCAGGCCTCGCTGCGAGAGCGGCCGCGGAGCCGGGAGGCCCTGGCGGGAGAAGGCGGACGGAAGGGCAGCGAGGCCGGGCGCGGTACAAAATGGTTCCTCCGGCCGTGCGCGTGGCCGCGGGGCCGCGCCGAGCCCCGCAGCAGGCGCGGGCCGTGCCGGGCCGG
>JAWWEE010000162.1:48872-61119 GCA_035221455.1 Xenops minutus
AGGGAGCTGGGGGGGCTCAGCCTGGAGAAAAGGAGGCTCAAGGGGGACCTTCTGGCTCTGCAAGTCCCTGCCAGGAGGGGGGAGCCAGGAGGGGTCGGGCTCTGCTCCAGGGAACAGGGACAGGAGCAGAGGGAACGGGCTCAGGCTGGGCCAGGGGTGGGTTAGGTTAGATGTTAGGGAAAATTTCTTCAAGGAAAGGGTTGCCCAGCCTTGGCAGAGGCTGCCCTTGGCAGTGGTGGTGTCACCACCTGTAGAGGGATTTAAAATCATGTAGATGTGACATTTGGGGATATGGGCCAGTGGTGAACTTGTCAGTAGTAGGTTAATGGTTGAAGTCTATGATCATAAAGGTCTTTTCCAATCTAGATGATTCTATGAATGTGCTTATTTAGTTTCATTTGTATTCCTTGAATCACAGCCTGCATCTCCTAGAGGAAGACTGAAGCAATATGTAGACCTCAGGTGACCCAGCGCACAAGTTTGCCATTACACGTAAGGCATGTATTGTAACTGAGATGCAGTTAGATTAAGTCAATACATCTTAATCCTGAATAGTTTTAAGTGTCTGTGTTCATAAACAGGCATTGACCTACGCACATTTTGAGGAGCTAAGCATGTAAAATTGTTTTGCAGAATCTTAGCCTTCCGTTAGTCCAGTGTTCGGTCTATTTTCATTATTTCAGTAGTAACATTAATGATATTTTAATACCTTTTGTAATTTTTTCTTTAATAATAATGTGCACTTATTTTCATCAAAAATGACATTTCAACAATCTTCTCATTTCATTAAGTGGTAACTTCTTTACTATGAAGAGTGTTTTTCTGGGCAGATTCCAAGTTTGCGCATTCCTGCTTTTGTTTTTTGAAGAGAAATACCTCTTCTAGACACAATTGTCAGAGAAAGAAGGTAACTATTACATGTGGCTATTAATGCAGAGAATGTAACACTGTATTGCCCTTCAAAGTTTGGCTTTGGTGTACATGCACTACTCACATTGTGATTCTTAATGATGTGAGGTACCATCCCAATGAAAAATCTGCCTGTGATGCATAGAATGGCATTAGTTAAAAAGCAAAACAAACTTTCTATACCGATTGTATATATTGTAGATTTTTAATAATCCTTAGTAGTGGTGATGTAAACTAATAAAGTGTACTACAAGATTTTTAATTTAAATAGAATATTTTACTAAACACTGTTAAACAAAAATGAAGATACAATACTCAAATGAGATCTGGGGTATTTTTTTTTTCACAGCTCCTTTAATTTCCTTCTGTGTTGTGCTGGTTTTATTATAGGTGTTTGGTTTTGTCATCTCCTAGTACAAGGCTGTGTGAGTGAGATTTGAGTATGTGCCTCTTTTGTACGAGCGTAAAAGCAGCAGACTGTGGTTCTCAAGGGTGGAATGGAAGAGCATGCATTGGGAAATACAGGAGAGGGAATGTGAGATATATATATATATAGTGCTGTCTAAGGACTATGCACTAAGTGAAATAAATGTTACTCTGATCTGTTTTGTATGACAGATGCGAGTTCAGAAGCCTGTGATTGTTGTCTTGGAAAAACTGAAAGTGTTTGCCCTACTGCAGGGGGTGTGTGTGTTGTAATGTTGTATTATATTGACTTGATTTGTGGGTTAATGGAAACTGTTGGTCCCTGTGAGCAGAATATTCCAGTGCCTAAAAGTGTTACACATATGTGCATAAAAATACTGATACCTTGGGCAGGGGTGAATTAGAATTACAGTAGATTATTGTTGTTTCTTAATACGTATTTACAGGTAAAAATTGTTTCCATTGCTAAAATGTTCTTACTGTTAAATCTGTTCTTGTTTTTTTTTCTGGTGTGCCTATAAAATATATGTAATGTTATGTAATAAGTGGTGTGATCTTAGCATTATCTAAGATTGTTTTTACTGAAAGTGGTTTTGGTTTTGGGTTTCAGTAGTCCTGTGCCAAATAAGCTTTCAAATACATTGCTCAGGATTATTTTCCCCCAGATTTTAATTTGTGATTTCTGTTTTAAGAAAATGTTATGTCCTACCTGCTTCAGGTCATGTTGTTTCTTGTATATTTATTCTGAAAAATTAATTTTTGTATGTATTGCCTATTGAAAGAATAATTACAGGTGAGTGTAAAAAGTATCCGTGTTTCTGCCTCAAAATGATACTTCTGCATTAGGTCTGAATTAACCCTTCAGTGTCACACAATATGGGTGGTCTTTTTCTCCCATGGTATCCTGGGCTGTAAATGCCAGGTGATTGGTAGGAGAGGTTTAGATGGAATATTGGGAAGACTTTTGATAGTAGCTTGTGTACTTGATGTAACTGTGAATCAAACCTGTATTTCATACCTCATCTAACCATGTGTTACCAGATTTCAGTGCTGGGTGACTTATAGACATTTTAGTATGTCTCAACTATGTGTTAGCTGTGTGACTAACCACATGCCTAGTAAAGGTGCCTGTGTAAGTGATGAGAATTTGCAAAATTCAGAGAACTTCAAATTATTTGTATTCGTCATCATCATAGTCACTTAATTCCTGTATCCTTTCCCCCATTTCTGTTGCATTGCATTTTTGTTCTTAATTTGAAAAAAAAAACAAAAAACAAAACACAAAACCCCCAAACTTTTTCAACTTTCTTATAGGTTTGTTTTTTTCTTATGTTCTTCCCTTGACTGATTTTTTTTTATCCTTGTTTTCTCTTTTCCCTAGCCATGTTTGTGTCTGCGTGATTATTGCTTTTCTAATACTGTCCAGCGTTCTCTGAATCATGTAAAATGCAGTGAAGTTTTGATTGTGACTGGGATTTCTGGGTAATGGGGCACTATGCAAAACAATTACTGTGTGTTTCTGGCAGCCTGCGGCAGCTGCACAAGTGCTGAAGTCATGTCCTGCTGCTGCGTCCTGGTTTGCGAGGGCTTACAGCATTGCAGAGCAAAGGCACAGTCTCAGGGTCAGTCTTCAGACAGAGGATCAGGTCCCTCCAGCGCAGTAATTTTCACTTGCTCTTGTTGTTCTGCTCAAAATGGATGTTAGAGGATGAAATGGAACTTCCTTTGCTAGAAAAAATTCTTTTCACATTTTTCTTTTCTCTTCCACTGATAATGACAGGAAGAGGAGCAGTTTTGAATTTTTACTGGCAGTGTTCCTTTCTTCCCTTTATACTGGCTTGATAAAATTGTTAATCATGTCCTCACTTGTTAGTAAATAGCCTTGACATAATCCTGGTCATAATGTATGGGAGTGACACACAGTGAGGTTATGTAGACTGGCTGCACTTTTTAGTCATAAGTGTGCTTGCTGATCCCTGTACATGCTGAGTCAGAGGAAAATTCTGTCATGTCTGTAGAAAGTGGGAGTCAATGAAAACTAATTAAGTCATGCAAAAACCTTTCAACACTTTTGGGCAAGCTTTGCCAAAAGGTAATTTTTTTCACGAGTCTTGAATCTTGATCAAAATACCTAACCATGATGTAGACCTTGTCACAGCTGACATCATTGCTTTCAGTCATCATAATAGTGTAAGGTCCTGATGTGGAAAGGTTCATGGCATAAGTGTGTCTGATATGCTGACAGATCTATGACAGTCCATGCAGCTTTTGTTTCTTCCAAAGGGATTTTTTTCCTTTGTAGCTGAGTGTAGGAATCTTATTTTGTCAAGCTGCGTGAAGTGGTCAACAATGTGAATATAACCCCATAGCTCAGTTTTCTTAACTTTCTTACTTTTTAGCTTGAATTCTATTTTAGAAAGAGGATAATGATGCTACAAAAGTGGCATGTTTCGCAGACATGTTTTGCCTGAGGAATGCAAAAAGGACTTACAAGTTGAATTCTTTTTTTAATGCTACTGAACTAAACTCTCAGATCAGTTGCTATGCTTTTGTGGGCTGTTGCACTGAAACAGAAATAAGCACAAAGGAGGATCTTCTGTGTTCTTCATACAGTGTATGTAAAGATTTTCAGCATTTGAAAGTCAAATAATGTGTAATTGCTTTAGTGTGAGAATTAGTAATATTTTAAAAATATTTGAAAATGGTCAAACAAATTTAAATTAATGGAGACTTAAAGAAAGATGATAGTTCAGAGGAGAATAAGAACTCTGTCTAGAAGGTATTTACTTGATATGATCATACAGTTTTGTGCCAGGAGAGGTTTAGACTGGATATTAGGAACAATTTTTTCCTGAAAGGGCTGTCCAGCCCTGGCACAGCTGCCCTGGACAGTGGTGGAATCCCCATCCCTGGAGAGATTTAAAAGCCATGTGGATGTGGCATGTGGGAACATGGCTTAGGGGTGGCCTTGGCAGTGCTGGGGGAATGACTGGATTTGATGGTCTGAGAGGCCTTTTCTAACCTAAATGATTCCATCTAAGTGGATCTCTGTACACAGGAATTGAATATGAGAGAAGCTCCTTGAAGTGTCAGTACTTTTCTAAAACTGTGTTTTAGGGCTATGGATTCTCTTTTCCTTTTGACTATTCCAGTAGAAGGGTTTTTCAAGAAGCATGTCATGTGTTAGTTGTTAATAGGTATTAATGACTTTACTGCTAAACTTTTTAAAACTATCAAAATGGCATATCTTGTCTTACATAGAGAAACTTGCTTCATTTTTATCTTGGTGAGTTTTAGGGTACAACAGTGCCCGTTTTATCAAATGTTCTTTCTATAAGATTTTCAAGAACTGCTGGTGGCAAATGTTAATAGAAGTCTGAAACAGTTTGATCAAGTTCCCTAATCTCACTCTTTCTGTCCTTTATAAATGCCATAACCCTCTTAGCTGGCCTGTCAGAGTAAACCAGGTAAGTCCTGAATTAGTAATGAAAGCCAGGGAGAGCATAATCTGAAAACCTGTGTTCTTCCAGTCTTTGCGGTATAAATCAGAAGGGTGCCAAGTCAGTTTTTAAAAGATGGGCACATCCTGTGTAGTGTGTTTGCATCAGGGAAAGAAGCAAATTGTAGTTCAAGAAAGAAAAGGTCTTTCCTCGCAGCTTTATGAGAACGGTGCAGATTTTGCTGCATTCTGCAGTGGTTTTGGATACTGAATTTTGCTTTAACTGGGAAGATGCCATTGCCAGAATGTAAACCGGTTATTCTAGTCTTTCTTTAAAACCCACCTTGCAAAGTGATAACAGTAACAAAGGTGGGAATTCACCCCACCCAGTCTTCCCACTGGAGTCAAACCTTGATTAGCTCAATTTATATGCTTATAGTAAGCGCAGGAAGCTTCCTTTTTCTTTACTTTGTACACAGTGAGGAAATAATACAGGAAAACCTGATTAGGTTACATTAATGTTGCATAGTTAGTAATGAAATTTGACAATAGCTAATAAAATCATTCCTGTACACATTAACTTGCCCCATTCTTCCATTGACTTAAGTTTTCTGTTCTTTCTGTTACTTTAAATATTCAACTTCCACCTGTCTCCATTGGGTATGGAAAGTTGGCTGTCTCTGGCCTTTTATTCTCAAGTTACATTAGGATTTTGTTTGTGTTTGAGGATACTTTGTTTTATACTTTGTAGTAATTGTTTCTAAAAACAAATTAAAAAAATAAACCTTTCTGTTGGGTATTAGTGGAATAACTGTGAGTACTAAAATGGAAGAAGAAACTAGTTTCAAGGACTTCTGTTACTGCACAATTAAATAGTAAATCCTGAGCTTTCCATGTTTGTGTATGTGCAGTTATGTCAAGGAAGAGAATATTTAGTCTGAAACAATATTCTTGGTCCTTTAAAATATTTTTTTCTTCTACTGGATAGAAAAGTTGGTATTGTGTAACTTCCTTAAGTTCATGCCAAATCATACCTTTGCTGTTACGTTTTAGCTTAGGTTCCCACTTAGAGCACCTGTTTACTCTGTACTTTGGACGCTGGGGCCAAAACCAGTCTGTGTGCTTTTAATCAGGGAGCCTGTTTTTGAAACTGTTACCTGTTTTTACTTGCAGTCATGCAATCTTCTGTATTCAATTTCTTAAGTACCTATTCCAGTTTCTCATGGAAACTTTGTTTACAATTTTTTGTGTTTCTAGAAAAGTTGTAGAGAATTTTCTGAGTAGTGGCCCTTTTCATGTACTAAGATACAAGTACTTGGGATATAAGTAGGCTGTTTTCTGGCATAGTGGGATCCTTAGGGATCCTTAGGGTAACTTCTCCTTCTCATTGGACAAGATACAAGGCTGAGGAGGCTGTGGCTGTGCAGTGTCCCTGCCTGCGGGGTGCCTCAGTAGCTCGTTATCATTGTTGGGCAGTGGCAAGCAGGAACTTGAAGAGCTCTTTTCACTGTCCTCAGCTCTACTGAGCCTCTAACCTTTGGCCCAAGGTTCAGGTTTTGGGGGCTATTCATTGTCTTCAGGACTGATTCCAAAGCCCAAACTTAGCAGTGCCACAGGAATAGATTAGTCAGAAGTAGAAGATACATGCAGAATTTCAACAGAGCTTAAGTACTTGAGCTTTGAGCTTCAGATAATTCAGGAAACATCATGTTTCCAGGTTAGAAGAAGAAATGCAACTTTGTTTTCTGCTTTCTGGAGGGCAGTTGAGAGCTCTAGTCAGCCAACAGATGGCTCAGAGTGTAGCAAAATAGGTACTTTTTTAAGCTTTTCCTCTCTCTAACGAATTGCTCCCACTTTTTAAATGCTATAATTCCTGTGCAGTATTGTCTTCCATCTCTTCTATCTTTCTTGGCTCAGTTCTGGTAGGGCAGGGGTTTTTGACGTTGTCAAACCGTGGCGGTAGGGTAGAGGAGGGGAATACTAATGTTTTGATTTCTCCCTGGGAGAAAGGTTGATGCTGTTGCCACTGACTGTTGTGAGGAATGATTTGTTCCTGGCTGTCCTTTGTCAAGGGAATAAAATACCCTTTGTTTTCCTGGCAGGCCTGGGAGTGCAGCTTGACGAAGGTGGCCATGACAAACAAAAAAGCCATTGCTTTTAATGCCCACACATTTACAGGTTGTAATTTAAGATTAAATAAAAAAACCAAAATGGGCTGTTGTTGATGCAACTACCTACCTAGATTTAAATTGTTACTTAGCTTGCCTAACTTAGTAAAAGAAGTTCTTGCTTCTGCAGATGACTGAAGTTTTGTTTGTGTTAATTCATTAATGTGCATTTTTGACTGTGCCATGGTGAGATAGGCAAACTTTGTGCTCCCATCAGTGTGATGCTGTAGAAAAAGATCTAGAGTGAAAATACCCAATTTTCTATGCATTTGTTTTCTAAAAACCTTGAAATGCCATTTCACTCTAACATTTTCTGATGCATAGGCAATTGCACATATTTGCTTAGTTAAAATTGCATGTCAGCATAGCTCAAGAGAGCATGTCTTAGCTTTGCAGAGCAAGTATATGTTTAATGCTACGCAAGATATTTTTAAAATATCAAACGGTAAATTTTCAATGAATTTTACTCATCTTCAGTTGAAAGAAAGTATTAGAAAACACCAACACTACTGGATTTCTACTAGTTTAGCAAGTAACATTTTCCTGAAGTGGAAATGTTGTATCTCTTATGCTGTTTTCTGTGTCCTGTACAGTGTGTGTGAACTATGAGTTTAGAAAAACTTCATATACCCAGGGAAAAAAGTGTGGGAAGTAAATAATCCAAACAAGTGTTCAAATTTTCATTTTTAAATTTTCAATGACATATGTAGGGATTTTGTACTGACACAGACACACTTCTGAATTCTCATAGCATGAGGAGAACTTGAAATCCTCACACTAGAGAGCATAACTAATGATGCTCTCATTTCACGGACTGAAACTCTGGTTCCATTATAGCAAAATTGAGAATTTATACTGATTTTTGGGGGCCCAGAATGTTGTGGGGTTTTTTTGTGGAGTGTTGGGGTTTTTGTTTGTTTTGTTTTGTTAGATTTCTGGGTTTTTTCCATTTTAACAGAAAGATTTCTTTGGTTTACTCAAAAACTTTGGTTTACATCAAAGGGGAACATGTCACACCAGCTCATTTACAATTTAGGGGAAAATGAATATGTGTATTTAAACCACTGGTTGCAAACAAAACTAGTGTGATTATATAACATTTGTCTTCAGCTGTTCTTGTTGAAATGGCTTTATATCTGGCAGTGGGAAACAAAGTGTTTTCACTATGCTGGAAATGCTTCACGTACTTTTTTTTTGAGAAATTTTACTGTTCTGTTTGATGTGTCTTTCCTTTGTCCATCAAGTTCCTTGGTGACTCAGCTGATCATTAATTGTTTTCTGTTTTCAGGTTGCAGAACAGCAATGTCCCAGAACTGACCACGCTCCTCACAGTAAGTAAACTCTAGCACTAAGCATTCTGATAGTTTTCTGAGAAGCATGACTCATACAGGGAAAAGGAAAATGTCATGTACTGAATGGCTTAGTGCTAAAATCTGCATCCTGGTCCTGGTTTCAGCCAGACATTAAGCACATTAACTAAAACTTACAGATTCTTAGTCCATGAGTGCAATTACTTTTGTGACTTTGGGTTTAACTATTGAGTAGGTCTTTAACAATTCATATCCACAATACCATTATCATTCTCTGGATTACCTTGCATGTAGGCTTGAAATATAATAGAATGTAATTTTAGTGTATAGCTAGTGTAGTTTTGGTGTCTGATATTACACAATTTAGGGAGTGTTTAAAACTAATTGAGAATTTGTGCTGAGAGTTTTGATTCCAAAATCAGTTTCAGTGACTTTGAAAAGTGTTTTGCATAGTCAGAGAACACGTGATATTTTGCTAGATGATGAGCATGAGTTACGTTGTTTTACCAGACTACTGGGAAATGAAGAATTTTGCATTTGCATCAGTTTACTTGGGTTTTTTTCAGGATAGCTAAAGGAAAACCTGTCTGTGTCTTACTCCAGTACTTTGCTTTAGAGTTAACAGTGGCAACCAAACTAGAGATTTTAACAGAAAGCCTGACTGCCTGTTTGGCTCATAGATGTGACTTTCAAGAACACTTTTTAAGTTCTATTTGACTTACTGTCTGTGAGGTACATAAAACTGGGGAGGAAAATCTGAAATACATTTGAAATTATTTTCAAGTTTATTCTTTTTGTGTTGCTCACATTAACCATCAATTCTTCATATACTTCTGATAGAATAACATGAAAATAGTGAATAACATACTTAAATTTGTAAAGACATATTCTAAGCTTATGTACAGTAATGGGATATGTTGGTTACCAAGAGCCTTGTTTAGATCTCAGGCACAGGACTGTGTGATACAGTGGAGTCTTACGTTTCAATAGTGACCTTCTTGCCCTCATCCCAGACATAACTTTACAATCAGTAGAGATAAAATTTGCACTGACAGTAGAAAAAGAAGTTTAAATCAGTCATTTTTGCATGCTGATTTAAGTAATTTTTAAGATTATATTTAAAAGGCTTGAGTTTCAGAAATGCTTTCTGTACAATGCAAAAGGAGAAACTGTTACAACCACTACTTGTGACTTAATACAGTGTTTATAGGAGTGGTAAGAGTACCAACAGCTTCTGAATTCAAAGAGTGAATTGGTTGATATGGAGAGAGCAGATCTATCAAAAAGGAGGGGTCAAGCAAATTAAAGTGAAGATACTGCTTAGCAGGCAGTGATAGAAGAGCAGGTGAGGGCAGGAGGTAAGATAACCTGCTTATATGAAGATATGAGCAGCATTCTGAACCATTTAAAAAAACTAAAAAGCAGAACTAGGAAAGTCATTAAGTAATTTGCAATAATAGAAATACAAAGATTTTATCTAGGACTTAACATTTACTGCAGACATCAGATACTGTGAAACTTCCTGTAACGGGGTACTATACTGCCAGTTTCTATCAGGTAAGCCATTTTAATGAAAAAGCCTTGGTTTCATAAAAGCTGAACTTCGTTGTTTTGTTAATGAGGTAACATGTTTTGCTGGGACGTCCTGAGACTGCTACCTTCCCAGCCTCCCGTGTCTGAAGAAGGATAGGGAAACTTTCTAGAAGCAGCTTCCAGTTTTGCAGGGAATAATGGGATGTAGTATGTAATGGGTAGTAAACATTACCAAATGTATGTTTGGCTTTTAAAAGCTAAACCTGCTTAACTTTCTGACTTGTGAAATCATGTTTAAAAAAAAGGTCCTTTGCCCTGGAGAGGAGATACAATCCCGTTAAGAATACAGATGCATTGGTTGAGTTAAAAATTTGTCTCTTAAGTTCTCTGAACACCCAGGTGTTACAAGGGCTCCTTCCTCCTTAATGTTTTTGTGGTTATTACCTAGGAACAAATCTAGTTCCTACTCTGTAGAGCAATTTTTCCTGGACCTGCAACCATGGAATGAGAGATGCCAGCTGCCCTCTGTTAGTGCATGGAAACATTAGGATGAATGCTGAACAAACAAGTGCCTTAGGAAATGAGAAAGGTGCTCCATAAATGGTTAAGCATAACTTTTCTCCCTTTAAATTTGCAATTGGAGAAGAACAGGAAGAAGTTACAGAAAGATTTGTGCTTTTTTTTTTTCCTGTAGACATTGAAAAATGCAAGAGAAATAATAGCCAGGTGTACGTTTCTTTCCTTCAACAAGCTTAATCTTAGGGCTGGCTGTCAGTACTAGGTTGTGCCAGTTTGTTTTGACTGTTTGTTTAGGTCCAACCAGAACTTCTTTTGTGAAGGATGAAAAATACCAAATTTCTGAATAAGCAGAAAAACCCGTATCCTTAGTCATCTCTAACATTTCTGTGAATGCAGTCAATTCTTTAGCTGAAAGAACATACTTTCTTCACTATGAAGCAAGAGCAACCCTTCCATCCAAACTAAGAAATGGCACTTCAGTGTGCCTTCAGTTGTAACAAATGGGTTTCTCAAGAGAGAGCTTGAAAAGATTACGAAAAATAGCAAGTAATAGTTCCTTCTATGTTGTGAGTTGCGGTGTTGGTGGTTAGTGGGTTTTTTCCATGTTAAAGTGATGCCATTTTAGATAGGAAGTTCTTGAGGATGCTAAATTTCTGCTCCCAAAATACAAAATTCTTTTAATTCCTAATTGTGGCTCTTTCTACTTTTTCCAAAAGGTGGCGGTGGTGAATTCTAAAAGTCCCACATTATTTTTGGAAACAGATAACTTAGAATGTTGACACAGTACTTGAAAGTTATGCAGATAATACTTTCTAAAAATTTTCTATATGGTTGTATCTAAGGAAGTTAATAACGGCTATAATGAAACAAATGAATTAAAAGATCAGCTCAGCAAAAAGCTAAAGAAAATTTTCTGGAGTTAAGTTAGGAAGTGAAGAAGTGAGGCCTCTTTGACCAAAATGGTGCTGACAAGGCAGGTCTATGAGAGATGTTGCTATTACAGGAATACTGGAGTTGGTGAACACCATGGTTTGCAGAAGAATCCTCTTAGGTGAGATGTACACTGAAGGGGCTCTTCATTTTTTGTGGAGGGGAGGATAGAGGTAAAAAAAAAGAGTGAAGAAGAGCAAGATGTTAAAAGATTCAAAAATCAAGCTTTCTACCTAAAGTATAAATAAGGATTTGACAGGTTTTGAAAACTACCTGGTTTCTTTTCACAGTAACAAAGTATGCATTGGCCTGCTTGGAATTGGTGGCCAGATGTGTGAAGGCAAACTGCAACAGAAAAAGTGCGAAGAGTTTTTTTTGCTGTCAGTTCCACCAAAAGTTCTGTATGTTGCAGTTACTGGTTTTAAAATATAGAAGCAAATGGCTAAGAAAAGACTTTATCTTGCATGAAAGTGTATGCAAATAGTAGCCTATTGCAAACTAAATAAAAACACAGCAGACTTGCCAAAACATGCAAGTTAGACAAACTATTTTTTAATTTTTATAAAGCCTTATACTTTATCACATGTCAGCTGCTATGGCTCGGAACAAAAGAAATTGAACAAAAAAGTGTGATTGTTGAACTGTTCCCATTCTTATCAAAAGTTAGCTAAAGCTTCTAATACATAGCTGTCATTTGCCTTTTTTGATCATGTAACTACTCAAGGGGATGCAGAGAATTCATGGAAAGGTGCATTTGGTTATGGAAATGGTATATCTGTTTCTATATTCTCCTCAGACAATTCTGGGGCCTGCAGTACAAGGAAGACATGGAGCTGCTGGAGTAGGTCCAGAGGAGGCCCCGGAGATGCTCCAAGGGCTGGAGCCCCTCTGCTCTGGGACAGGCTGGGAGAGCTGGGGGGCCTCACCTGGAGAAGGGAAGGATCCAGGGACACCTGAGAGCCCCTTGCAGTGCCTAAAGGGGCTCCAGGAGAGCTGGAGAGGGACTGGGGACA
>JAWWEE010000162.1:61219-77834 GCA_035221455.1 Xenops minutus
CTCCCAGCCAGCAATCCCTTCCCAGTGTCCCAGCCAGCCCTGCCCTCTGGCACTGGGAAGCCATTCCCTGTGTCCTGTGTCACCACGTGCCCTTGGAAAAAGCCCTCTCCATCTTTTTTGTAGTCTCCCTGTGTTTGTTCTGCTGGGGGATTCCTGGGCCAGCCCGGGGGTCACAGATTCATGGAATGGTTTGAGTTGGAAAGGACTTTAAAACCCATCCAGTCCCACCCCCCAGGGACACCTCCCACTATCCCATGTTCTCCACCCTGCCCTTGGACACTCCCAGGGATCCAGGGGCAGCCACAGCTTCTCTCCCCCACCTCCCCTACCCTCAGAGGGAGGAATCCCTTCCCCGTAATATCCCACCCGTGGCTTTGTTTCACTCCTGCCTCCCTCTGCAGGCTTCTGGGCCGACCAGACCCCGGTGCACGAGGCTGCCCGGAGGGGGGAGATCGTGCAGCTGCAGCGGCTCATCGAGGACGGGGCGTGTGTCAACGCCGTCACCTATGACTCCATCACCCCCCTGCACGAGGCCAGCCTGCGGGGGCAGGCCCAGTGTGTCAAACTGCTGCTGGATGCAGGGGCCCAGGTGGGCTCTGGGAGGGGGCTGGGAGCTTCATCCCGTGTGTCCCAGTTGTGTCTGGGATGGGGGATATCCCCCCTCGAGGTCAAGGCTCTGCAGGGGAACTCGGCTGGAGGTCGTGCCAAGGGATTGTCCCCCTGTGCTGGGCATTGGGGAGGGCCCTCCTGGAATGGTGGAGGAAGTTCTGGGCTCTCCTGGGAGAGACCCTGAGGGCTGGAGTTTGTGCAGGGAAGGGGAGGGAGCTGGGAAGGGGCTGGAGCAGCAGGAGGGGCTGAGGGAGCTGGGGGGGCTCAGCCTGATGTCTTCTGGAGTTTCCTTTGGATTCCTGTCATTAAATTCAGGATTAGATCCAGGATGGATGCAGGTCTTGGAGGCTGGTGATGGGGTTTGTTGCTATACACGGTGGGGCTGAGGGTTAATGGAGCAACATTCCAGGGAAATCTGAATGTCCTGGATAGTGCTGAGGCCCAGCCTGGAGAAAAGGAGGCTCAGGGGGCACCTTCTGGCTCCAGGAGGGAGGAGCCGGGGTGGGGTCGGGCTCTGCTCCAGGGAACAGGGACAGGAGCAGAGGGAACGGGCTCAGGCTGGGCCAGGGCAGGGGCAGGGGGGACATTGGGAGGAATTTGTGCCTGGCAAGGGTGGTCAGGCCTTGGCAGGGGCTGCCCAGGGAGGGTTGGAGTGCCCAGGGCTGGAGGTGCCCATGGAATGACTGGACATGGCACTCAGTGCTCTGGGCTGGGGACAAGGTGGGGACTGAGCACAGGATGGGCTTGATGGTCTGGGAGGTCTTTTCCAACCATTTAAGTTTGATTCTGTGATTGTATGGCAGACCTATTTTGGTGCTGTATTATTATATACAACATTACAGTATTTTGTTTTAGAAATTTGAGAGTTCTGGATTTTTTAAAGACGAAATGTAAGTAAAATACGAAGTTTCAGTGGTGAGTTTTGCATGAAGTTTGTGTTAAAGCTTAGAAGTGCCTCCCCTTCTACAAGTGATTACTGCAATAATACAATTTTGATGGGTGTTTAATTTCCCTTGTGCTATACAGTAAGTTCACTGTAGCCATACTTAAAACAATGAATACCAAAATACAACAAATTTCTATTAGTACAAGGAATGCTTGTTGGGCTCAAAGAAGTTTGGTCATTTATAGTGACTAAAAAAGTACTTCTTCTTAATGATTTGTGTCTATTGATCTCTGGATACTAACAATAGTACGTTTTTTGTCGCCTGAAATATTGCATGGATTTGCAAATGCTACAGACTTAAGTCTGTAGATGCAAACTTAAAGCATGATCACTTATGAAAGGGATTTTTAGTGATTATTATTCATAGGAATAATTGTAAAATTTAATGGACATATATATAGGTAATATCTGGTATATACAGTATTTTTCAGTGGTCTGCCTCCACTGAGTAGCAGTTTCAATTAATTATAGTCAGATATTACTAAAAATCAATGATATATTCTTTACCTGTGGATAGAAAAATGTTTAATTGGAGAAAAGTATGCATTTAGGAGTTGTGTATAAAAAGATAAAATGTTCAATGATTTTTTTCCTTCATAAATTGTCTGAAGGAAATAGTTTGTGTCTATACTATCGTTCTGAAGTGAGTGGAGACATAGCCCTCATATTCAGTATATTAGTAGATACTTCTTTTTTGGTGACATGAGTGTAAGTAGTTGATTTTTCTGTGTTTGCAGGAAAAAAAATAGTTTTCTTCTGCATGTGTGAAAATGATGTGTGATTAACTGGGCCGTAAAGACTCAAAGCAGTGAAGTGTGGGTGCTGTCGTGGACAGAGCAGCAGTTTGCAGGTGGGGCAGAGGTGGGCAGTTCTCTGTGACAGACTGTGCCTCCTATGCTGGCAGTTTTCACTTGCGCAGAGTACTGCCTCGTGTTCTGCCAGCAAAGCCTGGAGACTTCACCAGTACGTGCACGTGGCCATGTATAGTAATTTTTAGTGATCAGGAATGAATAATTTAGTTAAAATGGGCAAAGTGTCTCTTCACAATATTTTGTGTGTTTCTCCATGGATTTTGCTTTTGTATTTGCTTTGTCTTTTTAAGATTCTCTTTTACTGACTGAGAGGAACCAAGGATACTGCATCTTTCTGGAGAAGCAGATAACATGCTGGCTTTCCAAGGAAGCATTTGGGAAGTCACTGTCTGATACAACTTTGGATCAGAAGTGCTGTTTAACACATCAGTTTTCTAAATTGTTTAAAATAGAATTTGGAAAAGTGGGTCTGTCTTGTGTACTTGGCATTCTGATTTTATAGCATTTGTTTGACTTAGGCTCAATACTTGCCCCCCTCACTTTGCAGTGGTAAATCTGAGAAAGGGTGTTGCCTCTGTCCCTGAGGGAGACTCCAGAACAGGAACTGGTTTCTTGGGAGTGTCTCTGTTCAGAGTTCAATGTGCTTAGTCTTGCTGCTTTCTTAATAGTACAGGAACACTGAAGAGATTCTTCCCCACCTTACGGGTACTCTGATCCTTACTCACCATCAACTGCAGCTCTGGTAGATTGAGTCAGACAGTCTGTTGATGCTTCTACCACTGTGCTAAGACATCATTGGCTTGACTGCGTTTGTGAAGTATTTGAGAAAATACTGCTCACCAACTAGTGCTTTTAATGATAATATCACTGCCTGTTTTCCTTAAAATACACATGCTGGCTCAATGAAATAAGTCTGGTAACTTTTGATTTAGACAAATCATGGAAAAAGTGAAAATGCCTTATATATGAGAAGCTCACAAGGAAACAAAAGAACTCCCAAACCCCTACCAAGTTACAGACGTTTTTATATTTGTACTAGCTTACCATATTTGCCGGGCCTTTTCTTAAATTAAGAGTCTAGATATGGACATTTTGGCATGCGCTGCGGGTTCTTTAAAGCTGGTGGCTGCCAGGGAGCAGCAAGAACAGGGCTGTTCTGCAAGGAAGAGCAGGCTGGCAGTTGAGGATTGCACAGGCAGGGCTTTTCTCGGCTCTGGCACAGTCCCGTGGGATCTGAACACTGCTGGTACCAGGATTAGGTAAAATAATGGAATCTGTCAGGCCCAGAGTCCATCCCTGATGTCTGCCATCCCTGATGTCTGATCAGGAGTGGCAGAAGATGGGAGCTGATGCCGTACTAGAGGAGAGCTAGAACATGAGATACCGAATCCTGTTAGGAGGGCTAGGCATGAGCAGGCTGCAGAGTGTGGGCTGGCTCTGGCAGCAGCTGAAGGGCCAGGCTGGGCTGAGCTGGAGCCCCCGGGCACAGGGTGTGAGTAGTGGTCTCAGCTGAGACCATAGGCCTTCAGGTTGAAACGTGATGGAGCTCTGAATAACACTACTCCATTCCCTTAATGCTGCAGCAGTGCTGGGTTCCCTTGTGGCTGGGGACTGTTGGTGTGATGTACCTCTCATGTGAAGGTCTGGTAGGAACCTCCCAAGAATTTAGTGCAGATCCTGACACACAATAAGCACAAACAGTCCTGTAATCCCTTGAGATTTCCTTTCCTGCCATGGAAGAGACACATTTCTTTCTTACAGATATGGAGTCTGGAGAGCGATTAACATCGTCAGTCTCCTCTGCTGCAGCTGCTTCCACTCCAGCATCTTCAACACCACCAGGAGCTTCAGAAGGATCGAAAGGTGGCCTTTCTGCCGGAGCTGCGACACTGAGCTCCACAGCCAACACATGTGGTAAAGATGACTCAAGTCTATATTGCAATGTAATTTTAGTGTTTGTCAACATTTGTAATTATTATTACAAGCTAAATATAATAAGGTTGCACAGATGCATCAGAGAAAAATGTTTGAGGTTTTTTGGTTTTGCCAAGCAACATTCATTTCCTGTGAATACATTTTACGTAGTACTTATTTATTGAAAAAATGAAATTAATGAAAAATTGGCTATTTAAAATGTGAAAAAAATTTCAGTTCACAAGCCTGCCTTGAAAGCAAGAACCAAGTAAAGGGGTTGATTTAGCAAGCTATGCCACTTTCAGATTAAGATCTAATAATCAACTTCCTGAATATACATTATGTTCGCAACATTCAAGCCCAACCCATACTGTATTTTTGTATTTGAATGAATAGTTTCTTCTAATGGAACTTGAGATTGAAAAGGTGAATTTCATAATGTCAGTCTTGGATAGTCTTGAATCAGAAACATATATAAAAGATTTATCTATGCAAGAATCTAATTTTTTGTGAATACAACATATTTTGATGCTTATGCCATCCACAGAACAAGAAATGGTAAATAACTCTTCCCTACTGCTTCTCTCTTCACTTTTGAAGAACGGATTTTTTTTATTTTTTTTTAAATTTTTTTTTTTGAGAACATTCTTTTTGTTAGCCTGGATATTACTGAGATATATTGTAAACAGAAGGTTTTTCAGCTTAAATTCATGGTAATCCATTGCTTTCAGAACAAACTTGGTTCTTGCAGTACAGTGAGGAAAAATATATTCTACAAATTGAAAAACTCTTCTGCCCTGATCGTACAGAATGAGTAGGTTTCAAGTGCCCTCCTACATCCTGCATTTGTTCATTTGCAGCTGCCCCAGCAAGAAAAGTAGGAACCAGAATGTTTGCATACCTACAGTTATGTCTCACCTATTTACTTTAATTTCTCTAAAGTAATTCTTTTAGTGATTCTCATGATTGGATGTTTAAGAACATATATATTTTGTTAAGGACACTGTCTTCCTAAACCCAAGCTGGAATGTAGCTCACTCTCAGGGCTGTCCCATCAGTTTTATTTCTGAGTGTATCTGCTTCTGTGCTGACACTGTGGTGCACTATGGTTACTGTTGTATCCACTAGGAAAAGGTATAGGCTGTCCTAGAGAAATCCCACAGAAGTGTTTATGCTGTCCGCCAGCCAAAGACTTTTCTCATGCCTGTGGCTGGAATGGGAACTTCAGTGAGGTTCCTGAATTTACAAAGCTACTCTGTAGCCAAGGTAGACTAACATTGTAGCCTGTTGCTAAACTGAGGTTTTCTTTGCTTTTGTGGTATTTAAAAAAACCTCCACAATGTCTGTCAATCTCAATCTGATAATTAAATTATCTTCAAACTTAAAAATGCATTTCTCCAGTATCAAATAAAATAATTTTTAAAGAATGAGCAATTATTCTTACTAAGAGAAGGTAAAAGGCATCTTAATCTCTGCATTAGATTAGAGAGGGTCTTTGTATTCCAATTCATCTCTTTATTTTCTTTGCAGCAGTCAATAGTCTGTTAAGTAGTCTCTGCAATAAACTTGATTGCATAGCCTGTCAGGTCCCCATGATGCATGGTGAGTTTGGACTGGGAGCCTTTATGCTTTGTCAGGGAGATTAGACTACAAATAAATTATTTTGGCATATTCCCAGGTTGAAAAGACAAAGCACCTGTGTGAAACGGTTATGGAATATATCACATACTGTTAGTTTAATTGGTTAATACAGACTTGTTGCTGAATAATTAAATCATTCTAATCAAGTAAACAGATACTTTATTTGCTTTCTTCTTGTTCACCCATTGCTGAAAATAAGAAGGCACATTGCAAAAGTAAATTGACTCTGGAAAGAGGTTTAAATTCAGCCTCACAAGAATGCTAGCAACTTTGGAAGACTGTAAATCAACAACTTTTTCTCACATGATAGTTGTAGTTCAGTGTTTTGTCTTTATGAGGGGCAGTAATACCAGCATGTGAAACTGTTCAAAGCTGAACAGTGGAGTTGTATTATTTTGATATTATCAGACCTGTAAGGTTCTTTATTTTTAATTTTTAAAAAAAGAAAGTGTGTTAACATTTTATTGAAAAAAAAACCCAAAACCAAAACAAACCACAATAAAAAAACCCTACCAAAAAAAAAAAATCTTTTTCTCATTTTTTAGTGCCTCAGTATTTATATAAAAATGACATTGGGGCTTCTCAAGTAAATGCTGAGAAAGATCAGATTTAATGCCTAAAGTAAAAACTGTAAAACTGTATGAACAATTTTATTTTTTGCTAAGTCTTTTATATAGTCTTGGTTTTGTCAAATTTTTCATCTCGGGCTTGTAGATATTTGTTGTCTTTTGGAGATATTAAGGATCCTTGATGCTGAGTGACAACAACAAAAATGAAGTGTTTATATAAAAAGCAAATGGTGATTCCATTTTGCGAAATGTACCACAAAATGCTGAAGGTAGAATGAGAAGGTAATATTAAGAGATGCCGAAGCTTTGACTGCATACAAGGATGGGAGCAATAGCAGAGTACAATTAATGGCCAGTTCTGATACTAACAGCGTGTCCATAGTGTTACACAATCTACATCACCATTTCCCAGGTTTTGGAAATCAGAGTTAGGATTTTCATTACATCTTAATTTTAATGTCTTTTTATACGTATCATTAAGAAGCAGTCTTTAAGTTCATTCTTTAAACATGATATTAGCTTTGTTTAGATTTCCTGCTGCATATTATTACCTGATTTCTTCCTCAGTGTTTGGAATGCAGATGCAAACTAGTGCAAGCACTGGCTAAACACTTTTTTAAAGACAAGAGTGTGACAATAATAAAACAGAAGTAAAATTTAAAAAACACCCTACTTTTCAAGGTTACTGAAGAACGTAAAAGCAAAAATATGGAGGAAAAAAGGAGGGGGGGAAGTATTTTAATGGGCATAGCTCGAGTACTTCCCCATTTTAAAATTCCGTCTCATCCAGTATTTCTTATAAGGATTATGCAGATAAATGAATAATTTTAAGTATTGTTTGGATAAGGAATTTTATCTTTATTTTTAAGGAATGGACTTAGAAACAATATTGAAAGAAAAAGAGTTTCAGTGCATTGTTTTTTTGGATGTTAGAGAATAAAGGAAACTATTGTATTTGAGCACCATCAGGCACCAGGTAGTTCTTGCATTAAAGGAAGCCTCATTGGGAGTTACCATGTGATGGATACTTTTTAAAATACAGCTTAGGAGGTCTGTGCTTTGTGTGTATTTATTATATTCTTTCTCTTCAAAGTTAATCATCTGCAGTGTTTGTGCCTAAATTATGTATCAGCTTTCTCAGTAGTGTGCAGTTTTGTCAATCCTTTTCTAGAATGTCCTTATTTTAGAAAATTAGTCCAAGTCTAGCATCTTTAAACCTATGATTTTATGAAGGAAAGTTAAAGAATGAGTCCTTATGTGCTTGGTTCTGTGAGAACATATTTGGAGTTTATTAAAATGCCTTTTGTTTTTGAAATGCTTTACTGAGGTACGCAGTGCTTTTCTCTTCATTCAAATGAAGAGATATTTTTGATGTTTCTCAGTTCACATGAGGACTTTTGTTTTTCAAACCAGTGATTGGAGTAGGCAATGTTACTTAGGTATGTATAAACCATTCCCAGCCTTTTCCATGTTCTACAGCTTTTTACTCTTAGAGACCAGTACTAGAAAATCACTCACATTAAGTCGTTTGCAATCGTTCCTACAGGGAGTTAGGAAGACATACTGGTGTTGGAAGGCGTGTAGAGGGCAAACTTGGCTACCACTGTAATGATTAAAAGATAACAGAGAGGGGAGGAAAATACACTGTGATTTCTGTCACCCCAAGCAGTTCTCAGATTTGCTGTGTAAGGTGGAATGCCCTTAAATACCATGTTATTTTTATATTTCTGCTGGTTGGCACGTTGATGCTTTGTGTTTTAAGGCATTATTTAAGTATTTATTCCCTTTAGCCCTTTTTGAAAAGCTTGTATTGCACTATGAAGTTCATTAATATTAACAAAGGCATTCACAGTTCGTTCCTTGTTACTAAGAGACCAGCATTGTTGAAATGTATGTTGCCCTTTGGAGTAATGCTTTCAATCATTATCTTTGCAGTGGCTAGTAGAATTTCAAAAGCTGTTCTCCTCAAAAATATTTAACCTATTTGAAGTAAGGCAAGAATGTTAAGGAGTGAGGTTTAATATGAAACTTAGCTATGCGGAGCATGTCTGAGGTAAGTTAGTAACTTGAAGAGCAAACACTCAAATGGGAAAATTAAGGAAATAGTAGAATTAATTGCTAAACAGACTGTTAAGAGTTTTCATCCAGTAAGAAAGGGGAAATGTCATTATAGTTCAGTTCATTATTACAAGACTTTGCTTCCATTTTTTCTTTATTTCTTCCATGTTTTTAAATGCATATTTAAAAATGGATGGCTTCTCTTTTCTGGACACATTAGATTATGGCTTAGGTAGCACACAGAGTTTTGATAAGGCCGTGGTAATGTGCAATGTAGTGTAAAGTTACCTACTTTTTTGTGTGTGATGAAGAAAGTTGGTAAATAAACTCAAAGGATGTCTTAAAAAGTCTTCAAAGTATTGTGAAACCTTGCAATGCAATGTTGCTCATTGGTATGATTAAGAATCACCACTGTGGTGTGTGAGAAAGAAGCGTTGTGGAAGAAGAAACACAGATGAGGTTTAGGTTGGTTGTGGTGGTTTTTGGTTGTTTTGGTGGGGTTTTTTGGTTGTGGTTTAATGGGGGGTTATTTTGTGATAATTTACAAACTGCTGTTAACAACATTTGAACTACGATCAGCAAATGTAAACTGAAATACAGTGCTTTCCCACTCAGGTCCAGGTATAAGGAAATACTATACACATCACCTACAATAGCTAGCATCAGTGAAATTCAGGGCAGATGAACTTGTGTTTTGGAGGAAGGGAAAAAAAGGCATGTAAACCAGAAATTTGAAATCAGTAAGAGGAATTTCCCTACACTGTGTGTAGTATTCCCGTTATGTTGCTTTGTATATTTGCTAATAAATGAACAATCCTGGTGAATGCCCTTGTGTTCCTAACACCCAGCATGACGAGGTACTGCAATCAGAACATCATTCCAGAATTATCCATTATATACACAAGCACAGTAATAACATTTAAAACATCTAGTGGGATTAACAAGCAAGGTCATGTACTGGTTTTTGTGTAAAAGTCCACCAGAAGTGTAGTCAGTTTGCAGGGGCCTTTGTTGATAATGTAAGTCTCTTGGAAAACAGGGAATGTTTAGTCTTTCTCTTGCTGTATTTTTTGGTGCACTGCTGTTGCTATTAACTTATGGCACAAATGAACTTAGTGTTCCTTGATGTTCTTCTCCTTCTTTTTCTTTCCATTAGCAACTGTTTTGTTCTTCTGGTTATGTATGCTTTTACTGTCTGGAAATTCCATGCTTTGTCTTCCAACCCCATGTTCAGACTATCTCAAAAGTTGAAGTTTAACTCTGAAACTTCTCTAAAATTTCCTTTATCGGGATTACAGAATTTCTGGTCCTTTGTTTTTTTGTCTCTCATCTATTTTATTATAAGTTCTTGCCTTGTCCTAACTTATGAACACATGCTGACTTGCTGTACTTGCTCTCTTCTGTGCTGCTCTTTCCCAACCTCCCAGGTATATAGCTGCTTAAGTAAACTCTCTTTTTACTTCTTTCTAGTCACTTTTCATGTTCATATTTCTTTTCACTTCTTTTCCTTTCTGCATTAGACTCACTCTCCTTACTGTCTAAGGTATGCACAGCTCCATCTGTGCTTATCTTTTACCTGTAATTTTTACAGTCCAGTTCATCTATTCGTGTTGGGTTTTCCCCTCTTCTTATTTTCAGAATGCATTTAAATAAAGCTGCATTGCAGTCTTTACCAGAATGGCTTGAATGACTTAAGACCAGAATTGCTGCAGGAAATGTGTGTCATTTAAGAGTTCCTAACAGTTTTGTTTTGTTTTACCTCTGGATTTAATAAATCTGTGTGTGCTCTCTCTCTCTAATATCTCTATTAATGCGTGATACATATGCACATATTATATATATACACGCATACATATGTATATGCAATATACTTACTGAAATATTGAAAAACACTGTTAGAGCAACTGCAGCTTGTTTTTGTTTCCTTTGTGGTGCAGAGTGGTGGCGAACAGCAGACACGCACTCTCGTCCTGGGTCAACCTTTTTCCCACCACTCTTGGGAATTTCACCACTATTTGCACCTGCTGCCCAGAATCATGATTCGGCTTCATTCCACGCAAGAACTACAGGAAAAAGTAGTCGGAGCAGTACAGACAAAGGTAATGGCTGAAGTAGAGGGAATAATCATGTAGAACTTCTGCATATGCAGAAAGATGTGGAATTTGAGCTTTACCTTTGATCATTCTTCCCATTTGTAAACAGTTCTATAAAAATTGATTCTGTTAGCTGAGCGTGAGGCATACAAGTGTGGGCTTTCAATAGCAAAATAATCTTTTGCTATTACTTTCCCCTCCCATCTTCCTTAGATTGTTTCTCTGGGACTGAGTAGTCGGGAGAGGTTTTCCTGGAAAGTTTGTGGCTCCTTCAGGAGGCCTTGTACTTGTAGTGTGACTGCTGTTCCTGCACACATCCAAAGCAGGCACTAGACTGTTGTTGGTAGAGAGGATGGAGGGAGAGATGGCTGTGGCTGAAAAGAGCCCCAGGACAGCATGTTCTTGCACTTCAGTATTTATGTGGTAATGCAGGCCTTTGGAAGAAGTGAGACACAGTTGTTTGGTGTTTGATACTGGGTCTGCTCGGCTTAGAGGAGAGGAGGCTGAGGGTGACCTTGTTGCTGTCTGTGGCTTCCTCATGAGAGGGGTGGAGAAGAAGGTGTTGATCTCAGCTCTCAGGTGTCTGATGGGAGGACACAAGATGCTCTAAAACTGCAGTGGGGAGTTCACATGGGTGTTGGAAAATGGTCACAGAGAGAGTGGACAGGCTTATTGGGACAGTGCTCTTAGATGTGTGTTTTAAGTTGTCTTGTGTGGAGTCAGGAGTTGGACTTGATGATCCTGATGGGTCCCTTCCAACTCAGCATATTCTGTGATTCTGTGATTTAAAAATGGACAATTTCAGATTTTTTCTTCCCCTTCTCCCCCTACCCTGCATCCCTTACAGCATTAATTGTGTTTGTCCTTTAAATCATGGGTACTCTCTGTTTAAACTAAAATGACTCTAAACTGAAGTGACACTTGAAGGGCAAATGTTACATGGGGAGTAATCTGTAAGTAGTCTAGTATGTTGTTATGTGTTTATGGAAGCTGGGTTAGTGTGACTGCAGCATCTCAAAGAAAGTATCTGTACCTTAGATTTATTTTCATCTTCAGGTGTAAATGGATCACTGAATGGGAGCAGTACCACTGCAGTGTCTGCTGTCAGCACGTCCGTGCTCTCCACAAGCATTGCAACGTTGACAGGTCAAGGGAAAGCTGTGACCTCAGGAGCAGGAGCGCGCAAATACAACCAGGAGCAAAGCAAAGTTCAGCTCCTGGACACCAGGGCTGACAAAATCAAAGATAAGGTAAATACACAGAAAGAAACTGAAGATTCAGACAGAAAAAATTGACATTCAGTGTTCTCCCACAGCAGCATTTTTAGGTGTCATTTCTGAGGGCAAAATGTTTTCGGTTCTTACTAATTAGAGCAAGATCTGTACCCTTGTCTCTGTAGGGGTTTTTTGTGTGTTCACTTTTGGAATTTTTTTAAGTGTTTGGTTTTTGACATATTTATGAAGGAAAAGTTACCCTTAACACTAGTTCCACTAGTTAATAGCTGTATGCAACACCATGTTTTATTAAATTTATCTGATTACCTAAAGTATATTATTTTAATACCAGTATTTGGTATTATTATATTGCAGTATAAATACTGGTGTTATAACATTTTAAATTAAATCTGTTAATTAAATTATATTTTCACATAACTTAGAAAAGTGAAATTTTTAGACATTAAAAGAAAAATGCTTTTCAGGAAGTAAATTCCTATTTATCAGAATATTATTAATGGCTGTCTTTCAGCAAAAATCTTAGCCATCTAATATGAAAGACGTAGTAGTCACAGTGACCTAAGCACTCTAAGAATTTGGAACTGCTGTAGGAACCAAAACTATTTAAACAAAACACAGGGCATGGTGTACTGCGAAGGTGGTTACTGCCAGAATAGAAGCTAAGGGAGTAATTCCCTACTGACACCCATCTATGCTAAAATATTTTTCTTTTTTTTAATTTTTTTTTTATATTTTTGCTTTACAAGTAAATTGGGCCTATTACTTACTTTCTGTTATTGAACTACATTCAGCTCCCAAATCTGAACGTCCTGTGGTGAGAGGTTGGCATTTTCAAAGAACAGTTGGTGTTTGCATGTATCTGCATAAAAACAGGTGTTAGCACTAAAATAATTAATTATATTTGTGTAGTGATGCAGTGTTTAATATATGGACAATAGGGAAACTATTAAGGATGAACATTTTCCCTTGAAACATTCCTCATGTGTTCAACAGTTGACAGCTTTGGAAGGTATTAAGCCAGTTGAAGGTATTTGAGAAGTCTTTCACTTTTCCTGGGCTTAAATACTAAAAATGGCTCTTTCCTTTCTAAAGGTCTGCTTTTATCCTGAATATGTATATGGAAAACTTATTTTTGTTTCTGTGGTGCAGAGGTAAAGCTTTTTCCAGATGGTGTCTCTACGTTTCTGTGTATTACTACAATTATGCAGAATACCAAGTAAATTACTGTCTTTTAATAGCTCTAAATAACTTCCTAAAAGTTTATATCATAAGCGAGCGAACAGATTCCTTTTTGCACTTTTTGTCTCTTGCTTTATTCAGAAAACTGAGCTGGTTAAGTGAGTTACTTGTTATTATGAGTATCACTGCAAAATTTTACCTCGCTTTGCCTGTTTTTGAGGTTTTTTTTAATTTTCAAATTTCAGTCAGGATGTTTGTCAGCATTGTTATCTTCTTCTTTGTGCAACCATTTGTCTTGAAGTATAAATTCTGTATTATTGATAGATTTTCTTTTGATGTGGGCACTGATTTTAGACTCCAGTTTCGCTTAACTAAATACTGAGTTGCTGTAAGATGATGGACTTAATCTACAAGTACCTTTCTTAATAATCCTTTGTTCTGTATTTTAACATTTACGTCCTCTGTCTAATGCAGATTAATTTGAGGTTGTCAGCAGTTTTGTTTCGCAAGTTTTTGTAGTAAATTTGCTAATACTGAAGTGGAGTTGGTTGTTCCTAGTCTTACTCGATACACTGACATTTGTAACTTCTTTTCCTCTGAAATGTAGAGGTAATTGGTATTTGTAAATGTAATGACTTGAACAAGCTTTTCATAGAAAACATAGAAAATACTCTTAATGAGAATTCCAAAATGACAAGGATTAATGCACATCTCCTGCAAAAAAAATTAAAAAAAATTCCTGTTTTTATTTCAGTGTGTTAGAATGAAGCCACAGCAGGAACTGAAGTCAGAGGAATAAGTAAGGGGGCGGATAGGGGTATTTAGTGCTGAGCTTTGTACAAGTGATATTACATTTTTAAATTTCAAGGTATAACAACTCTTGCCTCTTCTTCTAAAAAGTGTGATTTGTTTTAAAACGTTTTAGCTGTACCTCTCTAAATGTTCCTTTCTTTAGTTTCTTGGTGCTTTTTTTAGTATTCACCTTCTGATTTCTTCAGTCATCTGCTTAGTTGTAATTTCCTTTTAAGGATGTTATCTAAAATAGATGTTTAAATGACTTTCTATTTTTTTAAAGAAGGCAAAGCTGATCCAATTTTTACAGTTGATAAAAATTTAGAGAGTTACTTTTTGTGCAATGTTTTCTTCCTGTTTGAATGCTAGTCCTGTTGTCCTACCATCTTAGGGAATCCTCAAGTGCAGTCTAATAGTAACTCATACTCTATGAATTTTTTTGCCTGTAGTGTTTGAAAAGCAACTTCTGAGTTGATAGAAGCATTGATCCTCAAAGTTGTAATTATAAGTTCTCATCCAGTTTCTTTTGTCTTGTGTGTGTATTTGATCATTCAAAGGGTGGTACATAACAATGATAAACCAAAATCTGTCCAAAAATTGACTTTAAAACTGTGTTGAATCCTCACTCCTCATGGTATATTTGTGGTGTAGCACGTTATGTCTGTTGAGCATAACGGTGTCAGAGATAGATGTCATTGTGATGATCTGATATACTATCCATGCCTAGGCCTTACTTTGATACAGTGCTTTGAAATGTAGCGGTTCTCTCAGTGTTTATGGGCAGAAAAATGCTTCAGTGGAACTTTGTGATCAGTTTTTAATTTTCATCATCATGTGAAACACTTTCTCTTTAAGGACTGCAGCTCACTGTACTCCAAAGTCTCACTGTTCTTTGCTCCAAAGATTATGTTTAATAGTAAGATTGTATAATAGATTAAAGCTGAACTATTAACAGAGAATTCATCTTTTCCTGGTAGAAGCCCAGGAAAAAGGCAATGGAAAGCTCTAGTAACAGCGACAGTGATTCAGGCTCCTCTTCAGACACCTCAAGTGAAGGCGTAAGTAGTAGTGACTCGGATGACCTAGAGGAGGATGAAGAAGAGGAGGAGGACCAGAGTGCTGAAGAGAGTGAAGATGATGAATCTGACTCTGAAAACGAAGCACATCACAAAAGCAAGAACAAGGTATAATGCCCCACCCTGCTGCTCCCAGTCCTGTCACTGCAGGCTGTTTGTGACGAAGTGACCTGTTCCCAGCTGTGATTAAATAGTGAGCAATTATTTAACTGCATGTTGATAAATGCTAAAATACTCTTTTTAGGTTTGTTTCAGAGTTTTCTGTTTATGGTTCTGTTTTTGCTTCCCTTGCGTGTGCGTGCATGTCTGTGTATTGCTGTTCTTTACAGGCTTTACAGTTTAACAGTTGGTAGGCTCTTGCTTTTGTTGTAAAATAGGAGATACAAGGAGATTAAGTACTGTGTGCTAACAGTTAGTGCATTGGAAATATGTCTTTATGGATATTGCTTCAGTAGTTGCTTTTTTCCTGGTGGAATGGTTACTTTCCCTGGTAGGCAGTAGAGCAAGAACAATAAATATATGACAAGACTGATTTTAAAATTATTATTGTTCATCCTCTGTCAGGAATAGTATAATTGTTTCATGAAGACTGATCGTATGTGTTGGTTTTATCAAAGGATCTTTAACTTATCTGATGAACATTCAAAAATACATATTTTGCAGGTGCTAATGCATAGTGGTGTAGCAGATACGAAAACTGATGGACAAAAAACACATGAAAAGTCTCAAGAAAAAAGAACACACCAGCAGATACCTCTTGTGTCTGATTCCCAGACTCACTCATCATTCCAGTCCCAGCAGAAGCAGCCTCAGGTTTTGTCACAGCAGCTTCCATTTATTTTCCAAAGCTCTCAGGCAAAGGAGGAATCTGTGAACAAACACACAAGTGTAATACAGTCTACGGGATTGGTTCCTAATGTGAAACCTTTGTCTTTGGTACATCAAGCCAAAAAGGAAACCTATTTAAAACTCATAGTTCCTTCCCCTGATCTACTCAAAGCAGGGAATAAAAATACCTCTGAAGAATCTCTCTCTTTGACCAGCGATGTCAGATCAAAACGGGTGAGTGAATGTTGTGATTATTTGTAACCTGTGTTACTTAATAAGATGGAACATTGTGCCATCCAGCTCTTTTAAATTTAACACATTAAAATTATATATTTTTTCATAATCATGGAGGTTTTGCATGTTTTTAGAGTTCATCTGGATTTCTGAATGGTGTGAATTAAGCAGATCGTGTGGGTCGTGCATCTCTTGAGGATAATGTGTAGCTAAAATCAGTATCAAAATAAGAAAAGTACTCGTGTAAATTGTGTGGCCTAGATATTTTTCCTGTGCTTCTAGTTTTAGTCAGAATGTTTCTTTAATACTTCACTTATCTAGTATTGTAAGCACAGCTTCACTTTGCTTCAAGTTGGATAGCTTTAGGTCAAAGTAATTGAAATTACCTATTTTAATTAAGTTTTCAAGAAAAGAAGCTGAAAGCCTTTCTTAAAAAATGCTCGATGTAACCTTGAGTTTTGTTTTTGCTTTAGAGACAGATGTTTATGCACTGATAGCTGGTAAAACTCAGTAGGGCCATTTCCATAGTTTTCATAGAATCCTGGCATGCTTTGGGTTGGAAGGGACCTTAAAGCCCACCCAGTGCCACCCCTGCCATGGGCAGGGACACCTCCCACCAGCCCAGGGTG
>JAWWEE010000162.1:77851-91174 GCA_035221455.1 Xenops minutus
CCACCCCTGCCATGGGCAGGGACACCTCCCACCAGCCCAGGGTGCTCCAAGCCCCATCCAACCTGGCCTTGGACACTCTCAGGGATCCAGGGGCAGCCACAGCTTCTCTCCCCAACCTGTGCCAGGGCCTGCCCACCCTCAATTTGATCTTCATTTCACTGATCAGGACTGTGCAATATGTTTGTATGTGTCTGTCTTAACAGTTTTGCAGCTTACAGAAATTATTGTTAGAAGTTCAGTTTATTTATGTTGTTAATAGTGTTTATGGTGGCCAGTGACGAATTTTAATAATTTCTATTCAGTTAGATTTGAATGGGGATTAGAAGAAAATAAAAATCTAGCATTTCACAAACATTGAGGCTTGGGATATATATATATAAAAAGAGAAATATATTAAGAAATACACTTACCAAGGCCACTGTCATTGTTATTATTTTATTATTTTCTAACTTTGGTCCAAACTAAGTAGTACTGGGGAGAAGTAAACTGAACTCTGATTTACAGCTAACTCACAGGCCCTCAGTGAGGACTGAAAAATACCTAGTTTTTATTCTTAGACCAGAAGATAAACACTGTTTTTCCTTTCAATTCCCAGTTGCTTCATAAAATTCAAATAAGCTTGTCATTTACCTGGAGTGGCTAAATAAATTATAATTATGAAAATACACGTCTTTGTTATTGGAAGAGGCTTCTGCTTTCAAATTTAGGTTGAGTCTTTAGTGATCCTCATTTAGTGGTTTGATTTCTCTAAAACATGTACTGAAGGTGTGCATCGTGTGAATATTTATTTTGGAGGTTTTCATAATTTTGTATTCAGTTCTAAATGTTAGTAACCAGCAATGTATTGTGTTTGACTTTATGTTTAAAAATTGATTGAAAATGTACTGTCTTTATGCATTTTACTATGTTTTCTATCAAAGATGATGTGGGGTTTTCTTCTCTGTAAGAGTCTTTAGACTAAAGTCAGTATAAGCTTTACATGTAATTCTGAGCCACTACTGATTAAGTTTTACCTGGCAAACTTTGAAGTGCTACTTTTTCAGTTAAAAAATTAGCAGATCACGGCACTTCTGAGTAATGCCTTTCACCCCCACCTTTTTGTTTTGTAATAAAATTTTTCTATGCTGAGAGTCTTCTGTTGACTTTCTACTACTCTTGTGGTCATTAGTGTTGTATTTACCTTTTGCTTTAAAATGAAAAAAACATTAAAGATGGCTGTACATTCACTAATGAGTTTATTATATACTGAAATAAGTATTAAGTAGAAGTTTTTCTATGCTGGTATTCAAGAGTAGTCTCTTTCTAAAAATTACTTTTTTCAAGATACTTAATATTTTTATGAAAGTCACTGTCTAGAGCAGTATAGCATGTGAGAAAGTTTCCCTACTTAATTTGGATCAACTTAATCCTGATTTCACTTCATCTTTTTGTACTTGATTTACAGCGAAAATCATGCAAGACTTGTGTAACTTGTAGCTACTACTCATCTCTTCTGAGGTAGCCAGTACCTGCTTTTGACCTGCTGAAAATAGCTTAGCAGATGTTTAAAATTTCCTACAGTTTATCTGCCTGAATATAAAGAAAACCAAACAAACACCTCCACATTTTATTCCTCTGTTGTCTTATTTCTTTAGGAACAATATAAACAGACATTCCCAGCAGCACAGCTAAAGAAGCAGGAATCATCTAAGAACCTGAAGAAGATTATCACAGCTTTGTCAAGCCCCAAACCAACATCTAGTTCACCAGCTCATCAAAAACTCACATCCTTGGAAAACAACCATTCTAACCCATTCCTGACAAATGCACTTTTAGGTAATCACCAACCCAATGGAGTTATTCAGAGCGTCATCCAGGAGGCTCCTCTTGCACTCACCACGAAACCGAAACCCCAAACTAAGAGCAATGAAAGTATAGCCATTTCTAGTACTGCCCCCTTTTCTTTGCCAGTAAACTTGAGTGCATGTGGGAAAAAACCAGCTGGTAACCGGACATCTGTTATGCCCTCTACCTCTCCTGTGTTACCTGGTTCAGGAAAGGATAAACCAGTCAGCAATAACGCAGTGAATGCAGCAAAACCACAACACCGCCTCCATTCTGCAAAGCTGGTGGTGGAGCAGTTCAGAGGGGTAGACTCAGATGCCCCCAGCAGTAAAGACTCTGATGACTCAAATGATGATGACGACGATGATGAAGATGAGGATGAGGATGATGAAGATGATGATTCTGATGATAGCCAATCAGGTGGTTTAACCTTTTTAATAGGAAAAGCAGAAACTTTTTATTTTGAGTTTTGAAAACATGCATTTCCCACCATATTTTAAAATAGGGGTAGGAAATATTGGGCCAGCATGGTCCACAATGTCCTACACATACCCTTGAAATGAGCACATCTCCTTGGCCCCGATTGTATCATACTCAAAGTCAGGTTGGGAGTGTTTTTATACTTGATCAGCTGTTCTGGTAAGGTGGTTCTGCAGCCTTCTGGAAAGGCTGTCAGAGACCTGCCTTCCACATCAGTCACCTGGCCCGCAGCTCATGTACTGCAGATGTGACAAGGTGCTCAGGGGGGGATGGAGGCTAAGGCTTGTTGATGGTTAATTATTCTGGCAGACAAAGCCCAGATGGCAAAGCAGGCTTCCCTAACCAGAGGGGGACTAAACAAAGGCCTTCAATTTGTGAAGTAGCAAGAAAAGCATGTTTTGGCACCTCATTCAGGAGCACAGTTGTCCATGAGCAAGAACATGGAAAGTTTTAAGAGCTGCAGTCCAGATTACTCTCTTAAAGGCTCTTAAGCAATTTGGAATGTCAAGGTTTATTTTAAAGAGCTGACTGTATTCACAGTCACTCCTTTCTCCCCTGTGTTCTGATATCCCTTGGGTCCAGCCTCCACCTTCACTATTCTCTTTGACCTGTCATCCACACACCTTGTACTAAGCTTTTTCTCTCACAGCTGTAGCTCATCTTCAGTTCCTTACCCTACCTGTCCTTGACTGTAACTCTTCCTTTGCCCAGATCACTGGACTTCCAATTCTGACACCTCTCAGCCTGTAGCCAGTTCTCTTGTTTTCTGCCTTTTCACAATGGATTTCACACCCTGAGAAATGCCCTTCCCGGGGTAGTGCCCAGGCTACTGCCTGGCTAACAGAATGATTTAGCTGTAGCTCATTCTAGAGTAAACAGTCTCTTAAAACACTGCAGCTTCTGTCACGCATCTCTCCCCATTCAAAAGAACAGTGCATTAAGCAGAATTACTTTATGCTGTCATGGCTATAGTAATTTTAAAATTTAGGTAGTTAATTATAACCTTCTGTTTATACTCAGGAGGTGTTATTAAAAATATTTAATAAGACAAATTACTTTGCAAGTGTTAGAACTTTAATGTACTTGCCAATAGTTATCAAGTGATAATGTGCCTTTTGCCATGCATTTTTTTTTTAAATAGAGTCTGACAGTAATTCTGAATCAGATACAGAAGGGTCTGAGGAGGAAGATGATGATGATGATAAAGATCAAGATGAATCAGATACAGACACTGAGGGAGAAAAAACTCCGCTGAAACTGAATAAAATGTCATCCTCTGTGAAGAGCTCTTCCATTGGTCTTGCAGCTCATTCCACCCCGCTCAATCTCCAAGTGGCAAAGCCCCCCGGCTCGGCTCCAGCTGCCTTATGTCCTGAGCCCCAGGCTGCAGTATTCCTTGGGACAGCGCCCGCCGCCCTCCCGCCAGGTGCACACTGTGGGGTCTCCATGTCTTCTCTTACAGTACCTCTAACATCTTAGGTGCATGTGTTGTGAAAGGAGTTACAAAAGTAGGCCAGGTGCTGGTATCAAGTGATACCTCAAGAACAAAGTTTTTTACCATGTAGCATTTGCATGATGTTATATAGTGTTTATAGTCCTTTATTTGATGACTAATTTATAAGATTTAGTAATTACTGTGATTACAGTAAAGAATGCATTTTTCAAAGTCATGCTTGTTAATTTGCATGATAACAATGAAATTGCGTACTCACTGCTTTGAATTAGAAACTTGATCTTTAATCAATATGCATATAAGGAGATTTTTAAATGGAAATATGTGCTTATAAATAGGTTTATATATTTCATTCAGTGGAATAGGAATTTCATTCTATGTTATCAAGGGCATTAGATTTGAATCAGTGTAATGTGATCTGCTTCATATTTTCCTCAGAAAGAGGCCTGTTAATTGTACAGTTTGTAAAAGACTTCCCAGGGTTTAGGAGTAGTCCAAAATGGTTACGTTAAAAAGTTATTTTCTTTTCTAGGGGATCTGTGTTAATTTATGATACTTTGAAAAGACTGATAGCAGATTTTTGTCTGTTTACAGAGGTGGGAGGTAGAATAAATTAGTTTTGTGTCTTTGTTTTAGATCTAGTAGTACTACACCTAAGAATCACCTAATAAGAATCACCATAATACAACAAAAATATCTTTTGTGTGCATTTTACCTAGAGTTGTTAGTCACTGAAGAGGTCTTGTGGTCTCTTCACTGTATCGTTTTGCACTGGACAGCTCATTATTCATGTGACACATATTTGGAAGAGCAGCCTCCCTCTCTCCCTTTCCCTTGCCCTTCCCTTGCCCTTCCCTTGCCCCTCCCTCCCTTCCCACCCTGTGTCCACTCACAGTAACAGAGTAGTTGATTGTGTGAGGTTAAGAGTGCAGACCTGTGCCTAAAGCTTGGCACCCAAGCACAGGCAGCTCCTCAGTGCTTATCTCGGGGACACTTTGCACCACCTGAAAGCAGATGCTGGCACCTTGCTTGGCGGCTCTGCCATGGCCTGGTGTGACACTCTGGCTGTAGGAGCTTGGAACTGGGCGTTCAGGTTGATAACAGAACTCACTTGAGTCCATTTGCAGGGAAGAGATGCAGCACATTCTTGACACAAGGTCCAAACTCTCTTTTTGAGAAGTGCATCTTCCAGAAGTTGTTCTGTGTACGTAGTTCATGTCCTACAGCTGTCTGAGAGGCCTGAGAAAAGGACCAGCTTTTGGCTCACACTAAAACCTCACATTTGGCAGTTGTCTCTGTGATATTATTGATTCAGTCTCTTGATTAGCACCAAACGCAACCTCTGCTTGAACTTGGAAAAGCTGAAATAGTCCTGAAAGTTTTCTGCATTTGGCAGTTGACTTCAGTCTATACACAGTACTCTCTTAAGACTGATCCTATTAGAATGTACGGATCTTTAAAGTAGAATGTTTTTCATTTGCATCTTCTGAACTCAAAAAAAAGGTGTGCAAGGAATTATTTTAGCAACACCTGAGAGAACTAAGCAAGGTGAGTTGTTAAGTATAGAATAGTTAGGTTTTTCTGTTTACAGTTCCAGAGCAAGAGGTTACAGGAAACTCGGAGGAAAATGTATTTCAAAAGGAGAACAGTTACGCTGATTTTCTTGGTAATTGAGGTGCATAACGGCTAGAAAGAAAAAAATTATTTATCTTTTGGGGATACAAACATAGAAAGTTCATTTTAGGAATGTTTTTGTTTTGTAGGTTCTGTTATGTGTTAATCAGAAATTCTGTTTCAGGTATTTCAAAAAGACGAAGAGTAGCAGATGAGCGGGAGCTCCGTGTTCCTCTCGAATATGGGTACGTTGTGTATATACTTGCCTTGCTTTAAAGGGACACAAGAGCCTTAAAAGTCAGTTGCTAAAGAAATGACAGTTTAAAAATTTTTGAGGCTGAATAATAAGGAAAGGGCTTCAACAATTTAGATTTCCGACTCTCAGTGATTATGTCAACATATTTTGTGTATTAATTTTTGTGCATTAAATTTGCTGTTTTGCAAACATGACCTGTCTCTTAGCAATTTTGCCACTGGAAATTAGTTGTTATGGCTAGATCTGAGCTAATATAGACTCCAAATAACTCCCTGAAGTATAGTTCTAAGCCATTTAAAATCTGCTGATATGTAAGTAGCCTGATGTAAATAAGTCCATTTAGATAGTCAGTTTGGACAATCTGCATAATAAAATTTTCTGGGTTTGTCCGGCTTGTGATACTGTAGTCACATTTTCCTCTATTTTTTTTATTTATTTTTTTTTTTGGTAAAATTCTTAAGTTGACATGAATTACTTCTTTTTCAAAAAGTGTATTGTTGTTTGCAACTATTTCATATTACTCCAGCTGGCAAAGAGAAACCCGAATAAGAAACTTTGGTGGTCGTCTTCAAGGAGAAGTAGCATATTTTGCACCTTGTGGAAAGAAGCTGAGACAGTATCCTGAAGTAGTAAAGGTACATTCATTATTTTAACCTCTATGTTCTAATGCTTCTAAGCATGCCTGCAATTAAAATACACAACTTTTTTTTCTCCAATAAAGATACTTGTTTCCTGTGATATGAGGCATAATGTATGTTGGTCTGTTACTGATTTGAACTCTTATAAATGTGTATCCCTTTGACAGAATATGCAAAACATTACACTCACAAAGTTAGCTGTACATCAAAGCTGGGTTTTAATTATTTACAAGCTGAAGTGGAAAAATATGTGATTTTTTCAGTATCTCAGCAGAAATGGAATAATGGATATCTCAAGGGACAATTTCAGCTTCAGTGCAAAAATAGGAGTGGGTGACTTCTATGAAGCCAGAGATGGACCGCAGGTATCCACTTTTTAAAAAGTAAAGTCTTTGATCCAAGGCACATTAACTTGAGTTTAGGTGAAATAATTTTTGCTACAATCTGAAGCATTGCCTGTTTTTAGCTAATTATTTCTAGAAATTATGAGTGTTTTTTATCAGTAGTGAGATTGAGATGCTGAGAGCTGGACCCCAGGCAGTGTTGAAAGCTGTTCCCCTCAGTGCTTTTATTTGGAGGGGGCAGGAGTTCACACGCTTTAATGATCAGCTCTGAGCCTCGACTGGGCTGGAACGGAAACTCTGAGCTGCCTATTTTGTTTTAGTGTTCAGATACTCCTCATTTAAATCTTTATTTCTTCCTTTATTGTAGAGAACCTCATATCTATAGTAATTTATGTGTATGCATTAAATTCCACTCTTCTCATGTGGTCATGTGCATAATATGTATATGTGTGTTTGTATATATATGTAAAATGCGTGTTTATATGCTAGTGTGTCCTGTGTCAAGAATACTGTCTGAGTGCCCTAAGATTGTTATGGAAAGGAATGCAGAGCTATCCCAATTATGCTTTATAGTGGCAGAACTGCTAGACTGTTTGTGGATAAACCACATAGGGATAAGTAAAACTAGAATTTTAGGGAAGTTGTGTTACTGTGTTTGTGCCATGCTGTGTTACTGTATTTTGGCCATGTTGCCATTTTTTCGGGAGGTGACCGAGGTTTGTAGACTTTCTTTAGTGAATGTATTTGCTTCTTTAAAAGATAAATGTTCTGAACATATTACTAACTCTCAGCAGTCTTGAATCCAGGCTCTAGTTAAGCCTTATGTCCCTGTGATGCCATGTAGAAATATGTGATGTTTGCATTATAAATTTGAAAGCATAAAAGACTGAGTTCACAGTGAGCAGCTGCTTCTAGGTGGTGCTTCATGATTCCTGGCTTATGGGGTGAAACACCGCTAAATTTGCTTCATGTTTGGTGTTCAGAAAACAACAGTTGCAAATTCCTGTAGTTGTGAACTTCATTATCTATCTGAATGGCTTGACTGAAATAATTCCTTTTACTGTGAACATAACGTGATGTCAGGGTATCTGCTATCTTTTTACCCTGTTACCTTTTTTGTGTCTGTTGCCCATATTACTTCATTAGTCTCGTCTGCTTCTCTTTCTTCTGCCTTTAGTTCATGAGCTGATTTACAGTCTGCCCTGTGATCTCTAAAACTTGAGAATGAAGGCAGTGGGAGGGGCAGATTTCGAGAGGCAAGGCTGGCAATGTGAACATTAAGTTGCTGCACATACACTGTAGTTTATGCTGGTGGAGTTTGTGATAGGTTCTACTGAGACTTTGGTGGACAAAGGAAAAGCTTTCATTTTAGAAAAAGAGACTGAGGGCAGCTGTGTCAGCTGGGCTAAATGAGAAAGTTAACAATGGAGCTACACTCGGGCTGATAACATGCACTCCGTAAGACAGTATGTGATACTGATACTTCATGAAAGGAATTTGCACCCTTTTTACTGAACTTTTTTTGAATTGTCCAGCTTCAAAATCATATGCAGTAATCGTATCTTCATGGATGTCTGGAGGTAATTCAGAAATGCTATTTCTGCTTTTATGGTAGTTTTGATTATTCTGCACAGCGTTTTGTGGTTATTCTTCCTTTTCTTTGTTGTGTAATTCTGTGCCCTTTTGAGACATGACCCCAGAGGGATGGGGTAAGTTTCAGAGAGCTCTAAGATGGAACAAGATGTGAAGAAAATTACCTTAAGGCTAAACTGAAGAATTACCTCTAGCAAGCCAAAAATACATGGATTATCTGCTTCTGCCTGTGTTTGTTACTCGTGGTATGCAAGCAACCAGGTGTTGAGGGTTATTCAAAACAGTGATTGAATGATTTAACCAAGAAGCATATCTGGCACAAGTGGGCCGTGAAAGAATAAGGGTAGAAGAAAATTTGAAGTCTGGCAAAGTAGGGGTGGCAAATGTGAAAATTCAGTGACAGGACCTGGAAGCTTTAAAATGTTGTGATTTAGAAAGATTAGTATGAATGTGATTTGGGGAGATGGAGAGGGGACAGGTCCTCATGAGTTTAAGTAATATCAATAGGAGTGCTTGTCTTATTCTGAGTTCTGCACTTCATTTCAGAAAACTTGGTTGTTAGCTTTTCCTCACAAATCTAATCTGAAATTAACGTGGATTTTTGCTTCCTGTAAAGTGCCTATGGTTTTGTTCATTAGTTTGGTTTAGCAGGATTTGAGCTTGATTCTGCTTCCATGGGTACTTGTCTGGTGCTTTTTTGGCAAATGTCCTGATTTCAGCACAGTGTTGCAGTACATGGTGGATGCTTGAAGGTGAGAAATTGAATTAGGTTCTTATTTTGCTTAGTTTCAGCAATAAAATACAGCATTTCACAGTGTTATTCCCATTTTTTCTCTGACGTTTGAGTAGCAAAGCTTAGATTTCATGGAAGCCTGTGATTCTCCTATGTTTGAGCACAACCCCCATATTTTTTCTTTAGAGTATTGAAAATCCACAGAATATTAGATTGTATATTCTTTAATAGAAATGTATTTTGGGTTAGATTTTAAAAGATGTTAAAAGAGCACAAAATAGAGATAGTCACCTCTTGCTTAACCTTGAATGGCTTTGTTCTGGACTATTTTTGTCTTGTCCTCTCTTAAGCTTGCGGAAAGTTGTGCATGGACAATGTCCTTTGACAGGACATTAAACAGTCTTCTCCCCATTCCCTGGAACGCCTACTCTGTTTACTTAATTGAACCTTCTACTACCTTCATTGATGGCCTCTAGTTTCTCTTCTGGGTGGCACTAGGAAAATGTAATACCCATAATACATGGTCTCTGGCACTGATGGTCTTGTGGACCTCTTACCTTCCTTTTCGGCATATTTATTATTGTTAGTGTCATTAACCACAGCAAATACACATACCGAGCAAGAGCAATCACCATTGCAGATTCTAAGGTACTTCTTGAACTATGGCTGCTCCTCCTTTCCTTTGATTCCTGGTTTGCCCCTCCTCCTCCGGCACCTGTGTTCATGGGATAAGATTGTCAAGGCTGGAAGTTGGTGTCGGTGATACGTACAGTATTGAAACTACCTCAATAGACTGAACCTGTGGTAAATTGTAATTCAAGTACTAGGCAGGGAAATGAAAGGCACACCTGAGTATTACTCTTAAAGACAGTAACAGAACTTCAGGTGGTAGAGGTAAATATTTTGGAGTATAAAGTCCTTAGTGATGATGCATGATAATGTACACGCTACTGATCCAGTCATGGTTCTGAGCAGTTCGTTTTCAGAACATAATTAATAAGAAAGCCCTTTGGAATGTCTGCAAACCAAGTGTGGCATGTACTCTTGAGATGGTCTTAACTGGGGGTATTCAGACTTCAGCAAAGGTATCTTTCATTAGCAAACTGCCATTGCTTTTACTGAATTTATGTTAAACCTTTGTAATTGTGAAGAATGAGCAGAAAAAGACAAATTGCCAGAATAAGTGAAAATCATTTATGTTATGGTACAGCAGATTTGATGTTAGTGTTTATGTACATACAAATGTGAAAACTTAGGCATTCCAAATGCATTTTTTCAGAACTGATATTTAATGAGTTTTACAAGTTACCAGCTTTTCTTCTTGTTTTAGCAGGCATTTTCAAAATCTTTTAAAAAATCTTTTTAAGGCAGGTTATGGAGAAGTCCCAAAGGATACTTAGCTTGCATTTTTTCCCCTGCATTTCTCAAAAATGTGGGAAAATGGTAAAAGATGTTACAATTTTGAAATAGTCATGTTCAATCAAACAGGATCAACTAGACTGCTGTTTTGCTCAGTAGGGGCAAAAACCTCTACTTTTCAGTAATCAATTAAATTAAAACCATTTCTATGTGAGGATTAACTCAAGTATTTTTATTAACAAAATATTTCAGTACCTTCTTTTGTGGTACTCTGGTAGCGACAGTGAGGGAAAGGATTGAGTGTATTGCTGCATACTTTGTTTAGTTAGAGAATATATCTGTATCTGAACTTCTGGATCAGATGTGTGGGTGCTTGAAATTTACAAAATTTGATTGCGTCAAGTTGGCACAGAAATTGTTTTGCAGTGGATGAGGGGAGAACTCAATTGCACTAAAACTCCAAGATTGAAATATATCTGTTTTTTCAACTCAGTTGTTGAGATCTACAACACTTGAAAGCAGTATTTGAAAATACGTTACTGCATTTGCTTGTTATGCATGTCAGAATTTCTGTAAACAGTTGGAAGACAGCAACTCAGCTTGACACATTTTTTCATTCATGTTGAGCAGCGAAAGCAGAGTAGTTGTTTTTGAGTTCAAAAAATAAGAATCTATTTTGTCTCTTAAAAAGGGTTGAGCAATTTGATTTGATCACAAATAATTAAAAATAATGCAGTAATGGCATACCTATTAGGTAATGACTTGGTATGTCATTGAATAGTATTCAAGATCTTTCCTAGTAGTACAGTTGACACAGTTCTGAGTGATAGCCCCCCAATGCATAGCTTCTGTGCGTCATCAGAGCATTGTCTTACCCAAATAGTGCATCACAGCTCTCACATATTTTATATCTATAACCTACTGGGGAGGGGAAAAATCTCTTGCTGGTCCAGTCCTCAAGTGTTTTAGACTTATTTCTCTTCCCTTTTTTTTAATCTGCATTCATAATTCCTCTGTGAAATATGTCGATTAAAAGGGTGTGCAGTGGTGTCTTCTGAAGGAAGAGGAAGTCACTCCTCGGCTCAGAGCGATGGAAGGGCGGAGAGGACGCCCACCGAACCCAGAGAGGCAGCACTCCAGGGAGGAGTCCCGGGCGAGGCGCCGCAAGGGCCGACCACCAAACGTCGGCAGCGCGGAATTCCTGGACAACAGCGACGCAAAGCTTTTGAGAAAGCTCCAGGCTCAAGGTACGACGTGTGGGACTGCTCTCCCAAACGGGCTATCAGTATATAGAGAGGTCATGGTTTTGCTAAAGAAGAGTGATGTGTTTCACTACGATTTGATTATACAGCATTTAATTTTGGAAATTCGGTACATGCTTTTATTGAAGGCTTTTTCAAGATCAGTAAATGTGTGCAGATTTTAAAGGAAGAAGTGAGCTTTAAGGCCCCTTCCAACCCAAACCGTTATCCTCCTACTGTAGCATGAGATGTCTATTACATTGGAGTTATCATTTGATAACTCCAACAATTCTAGTTTATCAATCATTTGAGAAACCAACAATTCTAGTTTCCCTGATTTCTTTTTAGATTCTTGGCTTGTTTTAGAAAGCCTTAAATTTTGCTCAATACAGTGCATAACAGTTGACGGGCAGTGCAGGTGGACTGGTTTGTCATTCTGTTTTTTGCAGTGTTTTCCATTGATCCTTTTCAAGTGCGTGGTGAACACTAACCACATCCTCCTCATGGACTGGGCCAGTTCAGACTAAGCAGCCTTCTGTATCTGTTGGCCTTTCCAGAGTTCGTAGTTAAAGTTCTTCCTCACACTGCATTGTTAAAAAAGAATTGGGTAATTACACGAGGAGACTTCTAAGAAAAACAGTAATTCCATGCTTTCTGAATAAAATTGTTTTAGTACTTTTGAAACAAATGTGTTCTGCTTTAAAAAGAAAGAAGGAAACAGTTTTAAAATACTGCAGCATTATTGTCCTGATTCTGTCACTTAATACATAATTTTTGTCCTCCAAAAATGGTAGTTTATTTTATGTAGACAGTATCTATGTTTACACTATGTTTTTACACTGTTGATGTAGTTACTGATACATGAGATGCCACTAAAGGTAGTTGATAGTGAAATTTTGTAAAAATCAAATCCACTTTTTGCTCTGTCTTTACAACATTCAAATGTCTGGATCATGGACTATATCTTCATTGTTGGACAGCACTGTTTTTGTGAACTTAATATTTTCTTTTTGTAACAGAAATAGCCAGGCAAGCAGCACAAATAAAGCTACTGAGGAAACTTCAGAAGCAGGAACAAGCACGAGCTGCCAAAGAAGCAAAAAAACAGCAAGGTCAGTATTACTTGTGAAAGTTTGTGCATGTTAGCAGGTTATTTTGAAAGGCACTGATGAAAACTTACCTGCCTCTTGTCACGTTCTGCTGATATTAATTTGTTTGCTTTTGTTTGTTAGCTATTATGGCAGCTGAAGAAAAGCGAAAGCAAAAGGAGCAGATAAAGATAATGAAGCAGCAGGTACACTTTATGCGATTCCTAAATAAGCCCTTGAAATTATATTTTGAATTACTGGATGAGGTGTGTTTCAAATATTTAGCAAATTACTAAGTATGCTGATTAGAAAGTGTATGTTTTAAATCTAGTGTTAAAGAGCACACAGTGTATGTTACTTAAAATTCTAAGCTCCACTAAATCCACCACTAACCCATGCCCCCACATGGCTGTTAAATCCCTTTAGGGTTGGGACTCCACCACTGCCCTGTGCAGCCTGTGCCAAGGCTGGGCAACCCTTTCCTTGAAGAAATGTTACCTAATACCCAATTAAACCTCCTCTGCAATTTGAGCCCGTTCCCTCTGCTCCTGTCCCTGTTCCCTGGAGCAGAGCCCAACCTGCCCCCGGCTCCCCCCTCCTGGCAGGGACTTGCAGAGCCAGACGGTCCCCCCTGAGCCTCCTTTTCTCCAGGCTGAGCCCCCCCAGCTCCCTCAGCCCCTCCTGCTGCTCCAGCCCCTTC
>JAWWEE010000162.1:93829-128380 GCA_035221455.1 Xenops minutus
CTTGCAGAGCCAGAAGGTCCCCCCTGAGCCTCCTTTTCTCCAGGCTGAGCCCCCCCAGCTCCCTCAGCCCCTCCTGGGGCTCCAGCCCCTTCCCAGCTCCATTGACATTTCTTCCCTGGACATGCTCCAACACCTCAATGTCTGTATATAATGTCAGCATCCCAAACTTAGAAATAAGTACTAGTATTAGTTTTCATGTAAGTGACATGGGAAGAACATAGAGATGCTGTTCGCCAGTGTAGGGAGAAAATTTGTTCAGCCAAAGCTCAGTTGGAGTTGAAACTGCCAAAACTGGGGAGGACACAATAAAAAGGGATTTTTCAAATATATTAATGGCAGAAGGCAGTATAGAAATAACATCAGCCCATGACAAGATGAGGATGGTCACCTCAAAAATAAGGACAGAGACAAGAGAGAGGTGTTTAATGTTTTCTTTGTTCTGTATTAACTCTAGCCTTTGTGGACTTGAGAGGGTCTGATACACGCTCTCAACTTCTGTTCTAAAGTGTAATGGGAGATAACAGAGACTTAAGGTCCATGCTGTGAGCTTCACATGATGCAAATAAAAGTAATTTGCTGGGTAGTGTAGTCTTATGCTGGACTTCTCGATAATTTAAGGAGCTGGTAAGATTTGCCTGAAATTGTTAAGACCTCACGTATTGTAGCTCTATTCGTCAGGAACTTTTGTATGTCTTTCTCCTGTGTGATTGCTCCTTTATTAAACAGATTATCTTTTCTTAGGGGCTTGTTTTTTGTTTATTGTTTTTTGATAAAGTATGTATATGACTCTGTGTTCTCCAGAAGGTAAGTAGTCTGTGTTCTAGAGTCTCAGACCAGTTGTCAGTTAAACAGTGTATTCCATATGGATGAGCTTTGCCCTCACTGTTGGAAAACATCTGCTGTTTCAGAGAACAGCACTGAGCTCCATTTCAGGCTTCTGATCTAGGTCTCCCAGCCTGCAGGGCTTTTCCATGGTCTGGGTTTTGCTATTAAAACTTTGCAGCAAGTTCAACTGGATGTATTGCAACACTTCTCTTCGTAATGGTCCCTTTCCAGTTACTGTGCCACTCAGGCAGTTTCTTTTGAGATAATAAAATCTCAATTAACAGGCTAACGAATTTTTAATATGAGCTAATTTAACAGACAAACCCAGCACAGGAAATATGAACTAATCCCAGTATTAGCAATGATTACATTTCTCAGTCAACACAGTGAGACTTTGTTCAGTTTTTAGGAACTAATTCCTGAAAAAAACAAATTAAAATATGGTTGCACAGCATCCATCTGTGGAGCACATACATAGCTTGATCATTTTCTTCTCACCACATGAAACACTGCTATTCCATTTTCGTCTTTTGTTACAGCGTGTTTACAATTCTATCCCTCAAACTATATATAAAGCATCGAAACTTATTCCCAATTACCTGAATGCTTTAACAGTCTGGAGAAATTGAAATGTACCTAACTGAGCATGTTACCCAGCTTGCATGCTTTGGGTTTCTCAGAGCTCGTGTTCCCTGTGCTGCCCATGGGACTGGGATGGACTGAAAGGCTGCTGGACCTGAGGCAGAAAGTAGTGGTTTGACAGAACTCCCTATTTCTTGGTCAGGAAGATCATTTCAAAACATCATGTATTTCATGGCATAGCTCACACTTTGTTCTTTTCTAAATAGCTCCCCCATTGTCAGCTATAATTTGAATGCTGCTGGATTGTTCACAGTCATTAATCTGGTCATCTAAAAAAAATAAAATAAAAAACTGACAACTTAAACATGAGCACCCATGCATAACTAAGTGTAGGTTCCTTCAGGGTTATACCAGACATCTTCTAATGCTAGTAAAAAATCTAGACATGCCTTGTTATATGGGAACAGTTGACTACAGTTGGTGTGAGACTTCATGACAAAAAGTCTGTATGTATAAACTTGGTAATTTTTCAAGTCTAAAAATAAATTTACATGCTTGGTATTTTTTAATTTTTTTTTTTTAAAAAATAACTTTCTTACTCTTGTAGGAAAAAATCAAGAGAATCCAGCAAATCAGAATGGAGAAAGAACTTCGAGCTCAGCAAATTTTAGAGGTAAAAATGATGGCTCAAATGTAATTTCTGTGTTGTCATTTTAAAGAACGTGATATTTTAATAGTCACATGGGTAGTTAGAAATGTAAATGAATATAACAACTCCAACAACCTGGGTTTCCAAAGGCCAGTTCAAACATGTATCTTAAAATACTTTTCTTAAAAATCTACATTAAGTGTGACCCAAATCTTGGAAATGTTCACTTAGGCTCATGACTATTCCACGTGAAGTCTTTTATATGCTAAAGTTAACAGAAGAGCTGTTCCATTGTTGGAGAAGAAGTTTGCATTAGTAGGATCTTAAAACAGTCTAATGCTCTGCTCTGTGTGAAGTGCAGTGGATTTCAAATCCATGGCTATATATATGCTAGAATATACTGATGCACTCTACGGGTTTGCTAGTGTACTAGCAAAGACAGATTGCTAATTTTCAAGTTTCCATTGATGAAAAAATTAGTAGTAATCTCTTTGCCATTTATTTCTGTGAGTACTTGCTTTCTTACAATAGCCAGGTGAAGCAATTTTGAGTGGGGCTTGAAATTCTGGCATAATTTTTAAGAAGTAACTGAATTGTGAATTGACTGATCGGGAAAGCTGCTTTGAGGAAGAGATCTGTTGCAATGTACACCATAAATTGTGATGTTTTTAACTTTTGAAGGCACACAACTTTATTTCTAGTCAGATTGTTCTCAAGTTGTGATGATGCTGTTTTGTGACCTGTTTTGCATGCACAGGCGAAAAAGAAAAAGAAGGAAGAAGCAGCAAATGCCAAATTATTGGAGGCTGAAAAACGAATAAAGGTTAGTTTGGAGGAGCTCCAAAGACAAGAATTGTATTATTATGCATAATGTATGTCGATGCATAAAAAGCAGTAAATTTGGAAGAATATTCATGACTAAGGAAACTGTACATAGAGGCAGCATACAATAATGTGTACATGTGATTACATAAATGCATGAAGCATGTGCAGAGGAGTTTGTGCATGTGTGGCATACCCACGTGAATATATAGAGACAGTACTTTTTTGTGTCCCAAAAGCTTGCCTTGAGTTTTGCTTACATGATACCTGGTTTGCACAGCAGAATGTCCATTCAGTAACATTATTCACAATACTCTTTTAAACACACTGTATCAAAAAACTGTGTTGCTTCTCAGCAAGCCTAATCTTTCTGGGCTATGTGCATACAAGACTGCAGAACTCCTACAAATACTGGAAAATGCAGTGTACATATGTTACTTGTAGGACAGCTTTGGCGTTCTTGGTGTGTTTTCACATGGAACTCCCAGCTCACCAGACTCACTGTCATGTAGAGTCTGTACTCAGTTCATGGGCGGCAGGGAAGTTAGAATTTAACTCAGTTGTGCTGTTTTAGTGTGGTAAAACTGTGCAATTTGGTAAGTAAATTTTGATAGATATTTTCAATATGCTTTTTTCTTTTGTTTAAGGAGAAGGAGATGCGAAGGCAGCAGGCTGTTCTTCTGAAGCATCAGGTTGGTATATGTTCAGTTGACCAGACAGACAGAATGCCAATTGTGAGCTCCTGATTTAAACTATATTGTGGTGGGGGGGTGTGGAATCTTCAAAATACGCCCTTTTTAAATGTCTGAGTTTGATTCCTGCACAAATTTTCTTTCGCCTTATGATTTGTTGCTTTGCTTCGGTATTGGGGTCTTTTGGGGGATTATAAAGTGGTTTTATGACTTTGTGATTTCTGTTTCATAATGTTGTGCCAACTCTTTCTACCAGGAGTTGGAGAGGCATAGACTAGATATGGTATGGGTATGTTTATTTTTGTACATCTAACACCGCATTGTGATTTGGTTGTGATATGGTTGTCATAGCAATGCATAAAATGTAGCACTGGCTGCTGTCATATTACATACTGCTGCATGGCTTTACAGCACAGTGCATTGCATACATCTGCTTGTCTTGTCTGTTCAGGAAAAAAAAAAAGGACATGTGCTGAACATGTGTATGAATTAACATGGCAATAACTAAATGAGGTCTATGTTACTGATGTCCTAGTAGAAATTTGACTACTATATCAAATCAGGGATTAATGCAAAATTGATAGGTAGTCACTTCTATAATTTTTTCAAGCCTTGTCCCATTCACTAGGAATGAATCCAGATATTTTAAGTACAATTTGAATTAACCTGCTTTAGAAACCAGGATGATGTCTTCCGTAAGTTCCCTAAGATACTGAGGAAATTAACTTTCAGCCAGTGCTAAATTCATACTGTCACAAGCATACAGTGAAACATTAGAATGTAATCCAGGCATCACCAAATTAGATGATAAAATTCCCATAGCCATTACTGGGGCCAGGATTTACTCTAAAGCTTTTAAGGCAAGCCCCCCCATACTTAGTGTTCTAGAACAGTTCTCCTTAATGCATTTGAAGTTGCTGCCATAATTTCTTGAGGGACAGGCATCAGTAAACAAAGAGTCATTGTGTACGTATGTGCACGGCCACTGGCTTGATTAAAACTGATCTAGAGCTGAGAATATTAATTTGTTGCTTGGTTACAAAACTGTTAGTATTTGCAATGTTTGAAAAAGATGAGTATAAAATTTCTGCTGAATTGGCTATTGAAGAAGTAAATTGCAAATTCCATCATAGCAGATGTAAGGTAACTGACCTGTTCCAGCCAACCATTATGCTTTTTGTTCTGCCAGCTTATGAAGGAGCATCACAACTGACCATAAGTAAAATCTGTATGCTTCTTTTTTACACTGTCTCCATGTTCATTGCTTACCTTTTTGCTTTTGATTGTTCTTGTATTTGCTTTCTAAACCTGAACTAAAACATGCACAGACTTGGCCATTCTTGTCCTATATTTAGTATTTACTGTGACTTGTCTATTAATGCTAAATTTGTTACCTAGCTTTTTTACTGATTTGAAAATGTGGATTAGTTTTGTTCTAATATTACCTGCTTCAATAGGAACGAGAACGAAGAAGACAACACATGATGCTTATGAAAGCCATGGAAGCACGTAAAAAAGCAGAAGTGAGTATTAACCTCTGAAACTTTGAGGTTTTCATGGTTTCATTCTCTCGTGATCTGTAGAACAGCAGCGTCTTTGATGTACATGTAGATACAGTTTCATTTGTATACATGGCGTGGTAGGACAAGAAGTAATAGGCACAAATTGAAATACAGGAAATTCTGTTCAAACTTATGAAAAACTGTTTTACTTGGAGGGTGGTGGTTGAACAGTGGCACAGATTGCCCAGTTTTGAGAGTTGTGGATGTTTTTGAGAGGAAATGTAAGTAAAATACGAAAGAAAAAAAAAAGTAATTGCTACCTTATTTTTTTTGGTTTTATATATTTTTCTGTATCCTGAGACTTTTATAAGTAAAGTACAGATAACTAGATATTGAAGTAAAATAATGATCATTATAGCAATCAGTTGTAAAAGAAATCGTTAAACTGTTCTCTTGGATGTATTCACAAATTTAAATAAAAGTGACTGACCAAACCCAAGAAAAATTGAATAATAATTCAGTGCAAGGGATTAGAGGAAGATGATACCCTAAACACCCATTCTACCGTCAAAAATCAGAATGCCAGGGTAAATGGTTGTTTAGTGTGATCCAGTGCTGGAACTGTATTCTTACTCTAATAGACACAGAATAGTGTTTATTGCAGCCAGTAAAAGTAAACATTCAATGGATTTGTGAAACTTAGTGTGGCTAAAGTTTGCATTTTTAATCATAACTGCAAATTACCGTGTTGCCACCTAAATGTCTGTATGTACATCTCTTGTTTTCTTCTGACTTGGAGTGTTTCTGATTGGCAGAAACAAGTTGTAGGAAATGCCACTTGGCTTTGAGACCATGACATAAGTTAAGAAAAGGCAATAAACAATTTTACAAAACAAGTCAGGGAGTATTTTTCATTTTAAAATAAAGTTTTGGATTTTGTGTGCTGCTTTAGTGTATTGTGACTTTCTAGCCATGGTGTCCCTTAAGAACTCATCATAGACACGAGGCCTGTGTTGGCAGTATACAGGGTAGAGGGTGCTTACACAGCTGCAGAGCAGGAAACCATTGCTTGTTTTCTGCCAGTTTTCATTTAGTGGTCCAAACATGTTCTTTGTGTCCAACATGCAACTCGATCTTGCATAAAATCCACCAGACTGTAGTAATAGAGGTCATGATCTCTGTGCAGTCATAGTGGTTATCCACAGGAGTCACCAGTGGTCCAGTAATAGTGTAGAATCAAAAGAAAGAGTAAGTCAAGGGGCTTGCCAGAGCTCCACAGCAAATTCGGTGGTTAATAATGATCTACAAATACAGCTGAGCCCTGACTTAGTGTCGCCAACACTCTGATCTGTGCAAAATGTTTTGGTGGCAAACGAAAGGAGACCAGAGTGACCTCCTAAACTGACAGAATAGTGTGAAGTGGTTCTGAGTAATGGGAAGCAGCTTGGCTTGGTTCTTCAGCCCTTCTGTGTCCCCGGGTGGAAAGCACATGCAGTGTCATCACCATTGTATTGTATCAGGTTTTTCAGTCGTGACTCACACGCACGTATGTGTGTTTGTGGGTACATCCATGGCTCTGTGCTCCAAAGAAAGCATTGATAGATGGCACATTCCATCCATTCTGCACTCACTGTTGGTTGCACAGAGGTGCGTATGGACTTGTGTTGTCAGGACAGTGGAGTGGTGCTGGGTATGTGGCTGCAGAGCCCCTGGAGCCAGGGATGGGAAAGGCCATTGGAGCTCCAAGTTCAGAGTCAGTCTGGGCGGGTTAGAGAGACAGAGGGAGTGTAGTATTGTGTGTGACATCACTGGAGAGGGTGTTGGGAGAGACAAGTAATAGATGCTTGACTTCTCACTTGATGGTCCCTGTGTTCTTGTGCAGATAAGACATAAATGGCTGTTAAAGTTTTCAGATTGCATGTGAAGTGCATGGTAATTCAAGCCAAGAATTTGTGTTTGAAAAGATCGGTTGTGTCTTATAAGCTATTCATATTCAGTTTATATATTATGGAAATTTTGAAACCATGTGTTGTTTAGAGAGGTTCCTTGAGAGGTCTCTGCTGTAACAATTGCAGATTGTTGATAGTGGTGTGTAAGCAGGGCCTTTAAAATCAGATGCCTCGCATGGCAGTTCTTGACCATGTTTTCACTCAGTCATCTTCTGAAATGGTACTCCCAACAAATTTTGCAGTGTAGTCATATTGAAAACCCATGTCTGTGTTGTCAGGAGAGAAAAAAGAAAATCTTAGATTGTTTCACAAATTCAGTGATTCTGTTCTATTTCTGTAATTTTCCTCTTCCCTTTGCTTTAATACAAGTTCTTTAATTGCTGTGGTAATTACTAAGGTTACATAAGTAGTACTTTTCAAATTTGTAGATTGTTCCTTTGTAAGTTTAATATGTGGGGTTTATTTTCTGCCTTTTTAATTCTGCTTAAGGAGAAAGAGCGGTTAAAGCAAGAGAAACGTGATGAAAAAAGATTAAATAAAGAACGTAAACTGGAACAGCGAAGATTGGAATTAGAAATGGCAAAGGAGCTAAAGAAGCCTAATGAAGATATGTGCTTAGCAGACCAGAAGGTAATCACACCAACATAAACTTAGTTTCTTCCCTCTGGTTCCTATATTTTATCATCATGACAATAACTTCTTTCTTGCGGGCACACCCAAAGCATTCAAGTTTTGGTCCACATAATTAGAGAACTGTTTGAAATATGTACAAATAGAAGATGGTAAAACACTACAGAGGCACATGTTTAGTTAATTAAAAGCTTTTAGTTTAACAGCGGCCTGCTTCCCAAAAAGCACTTGTGTAATTGCTTCAGAAAAATTCTTTCCTGTGAATTATTTTTACATCAGGAATATGCATCATGTCTCAGTACACAGGCACTAGGATAGTCATCTAGGCAATTTATAAGCTGTTGCTCATAAAAAATTACTCTCCCAGTCTTCTGTGTTCTTAGTTCTCGTCCTTAAGGACTTGACAAAGCTCAAGTTCAGACCCTCTCTGTTTCAGAGAAATCCCTTCCCTTTTTCCCTTAAATACTTTTACAGCACCTTTTACAGTAATTTGGATCATCATAGATCCTGATAGCATCTCCTGCCTCCTGTACTGTGAAAAGGTAAATGTGTTTCAGTATTGAATGGATGGGGAATGCAGGTTCCCTATAGCCTTTAAGTTCCAGCATTGTCATGCTGGAGGTCATAAGGAAGTATCAGCCAGTCTCCTTAGCAGTTATCAGTAAAGATTTATTCTGAAATATACTGCTGAATCTCGCCTTGCTTTTCTCTGCTTTCCAGCCTTTCCCAGAGCTGCCTCGCATCCCCGGCCTCATCCTCGATGGAAGCACATTCTCAAATTGTCTCATGGTGGTGCAGTTCCTGCGAAACTTCGGGAAAGTTCTTGGCTTTGATGTGAGCGTCGATGTCCCCTCCCTGAGCATCCTTCAGGAGGGTTTGCTCAACATAGGGGACAGCATGGGAGAAGTACAGGACTTGCTTGTTAAGCTTGTCTCTGCAGCTGTGTGTGACCCAGGACTTGGTACAGGATATAAGGTAAAAAAAAGGAAGGAAAAAATCCATAGTAAACACCTTGTATATATGAATGTATTCTTCCTAGTGGCTCTGTGACGCCTCTGATTTGGATTTCCATTCACTTTCCTATTTCTTTTCTTTGGTGGCCCTGTTCTGATGTTACTCAAAGACTTGCTATGCCCTGTCAGCATTCACATTTTCCAGAATGGAAAGGGCATTTCTGGGAGTTTTCTCAGTGAATCTTGCCATTTCTTTCTCTAAAGTCTGCTGTCTAGGTAATTTCATCAAAACTCAAATTCATTCCTGATTCTCTTTCTTATTTACCTTCTTTTTCAAGCTAATACAGCTCTCTTCCACTCCAGAACTCTAAATAGCATCAATGTACAAAAGAGTATTCATCAACTTCTAATTGGACCTTGTCTTTTTTCATTTTATCCATTTAATTACTATTAATATTATCTCTCCTCTTAAAAACGTAAAGGTGAAGACATTTTAATTTGTTACTTTATTTAAAATGTACATTTGAGTAGTTTTAAAGAATAATCATGTTTAAAAGTCCTAATGTAAAAATGTAAATGAACCCATCCCTCCCTTCTATAAACAATAGTATAGCCTGCAAAGGAAAGTAATAATTTAAAACATAACTGTTTGAAATATCTTTGTTCTTTTTAGGCTAAAACTATTCTTGGGGAACACTTACTGAGTGTTGGTATCAATCGAGACAATGTGTCTGAGATTCTGCAGATATTCATGGAGGCTCACTGTGGGCAAACAGAGCTGACAGAGAGCTTGAAGACAAAAGCTTTCCAGGCCCATACTCCAGCTCAGAAAGCATCAGTTCTTGCTTTTCTGGTCAATGAGTTAGCATGCAGCAAAAGTGTAGTAAGGTAAGATTTTTCAGAAACAGGTGTGTAACAATAAAATTATACAAATATCATAGTTCAGAAATACTGTGAATACAGTGTGTTCTGTTGCAGGGGGGGTTTTGACATTCTTATAATGAAAGCCGATGTTGGTTGAGTTACTGCTTCTTACCTTTATGTACTTCTGATATAAGAGAACGTTACCATGTTTGGTCCATAATTTTGTCTTCAAAGGTTGCACCAAAATGTCTCAGGCAATTTTTGGAGTAAAAGATGAGGTTGATTGCAAAACAATGTACTAGATAGTCTAGTGAATAATCCAGAAGAGCTGGTCAGGTCTTCTGCAGTACTCTTTCTTTCCGTTTGGTTTTCAAGATGTCTCTTGTCCAAATACTTTAACTGGGGTCATAAGGTGAGGTGTCAAGCTTGATGCAGTAATCCAAGAAAAGTGTGTACTGTATTTCATAGTTTTAAACCTCCCTATGTTCAACAACTTGTCAAAACCCAGCAATGTGCAATAAAAAGTTAGGAAATACCAGTCTCTGGGATTCCTCTTCTCCCACAGACTGACTTACTGTGGTAAAGTCTTTTTTCACCTCATCAAATGCTGCTTTGTTTCCTGATGAATTCTGTGGCTTTGGTACACAGTGCTGCCAGAGTGAATCAGGGCTGTGTAAGGCAAGAATAAAAAAGATACTTCAGGTTTTCCTGGGTTGAAAAGTAGCAGGAGTGGGCAGTGGGAGTGCTGTGCATGAGCTGTTCAAGACAGTTCATGTGTGTCAGTCGAATCCATTGTAGTGAGAAACTTTCTCTTTTTGCAGATGACTCTAAGTCCCGTTTGTAGAAATGATCACTCAGAACTTGAGTTTCCATATTTTGATCATAGAAACAACTATAATCTGCTGAATTGTTGAGGCTGGGATGTCTTGGGAGTGGGCTCGTAGTCACTGAACTGAAACCCCTGTTTGGTTCTTCAGTGTCTGCAGTGAAAGTGAGTGTTGGTTTGTAGATCCCAGGGAGCCCGGGCAGAATACCTTGGATGTACCCGTAGTCACTGTGTTTTCAGCACAGGGATAGATGCTTTGTGGCAAAGACATCTGGAGGCTTGGCACTGAATTAGAGCTATGGAAAGAAATGTCAGCTGCTTTGAATGACTTATGCTTCTTATGGAAAGAAGCTGAGGTGATACTGTAGCTAAAGACTGATGTAGGTGCAGCTGCATCTGCCTTCCTGCTATTGACATTTCCTAGCTTTAAACCAGGTTCTTTTGAATTTTAGCAATTTCTCCAAGACAGTTCTTCAAGGCAAAGTATCTATACATAAATGTCTGTCACTGAAAAAACATGTAAGCTCACAGTTAATGGATTATTTTGTCTTTGACAGTGAAATTGATAAAAACATTGATTATATGTCAAACTTAAGGAGAGATAAATGGATGGTTGAAGGCAAACTTCGGAAGTAAGTTTAATTTCCTTAAATATTACAATATATTGCTTTTTTGCCTTTGTTCAGATATGCTGCCATATAAGGAATAGCTTCTAAGGTCAAAATTAGCTAATGCAGTTACAGGTTTACCAAGAAATTAGTAACCAAACTGCTTAATTAAGACGGATGTAATTTCAGAATGGTGCAGCACCAGTCTTTTACTGTCTATTAACGATGCATGGGATTCAGAGGGTTAGTGTCCCTCATAATTGGAGCAAAGTCAAGTTCATTTTGAATTCTCTGGAGGAAAGTAAAAAGTTTTTAATTGGAATATTAAAGGAACTGTAAAATTACTGTTGACAGTTTCAAAGTTTATTCAGACCTACCATAATTGCTAGCGTTCATTCTGAAAGGCATTTTAAGATGACATGATTTTCCTATAACAATTGCCAATTAAATTTTGCTAATTTATGTTTTATTAGTGTTTCCCATCTGTCAATGTTGTGTTGCTCCCTATAGCTAGGGATCAGATGTAGAATGTAAACTTTGAGATACTTTGTATATTTTTATTTAAGGTAAAATTGGAACTTTTGAAGGGTTGTCAGTTTCATATTCACTGTTCTCCCATCCTACAAGACAAAATTCCATACAGCAAGCACACGGCTCCAACTCCCAGGAAGCTGGACGGCATAAAGTTAATGAATCACAGGGGGTAAAAATGCATAGCCAGACTCTGCTTTTTTTTTTCCTTTGTCATCTTTACCTCTTGCTAGGAATCCTTTCTTAGTCCTTGCTTTAGGTACTTCTGTTTCTAATCTTATGTCTCCCTTTTTTCCCTTTAACGTATCTCAGAAGGAAGAAGGAAAGAAGTAAAGAAGAAGGACAAGAGGGAGGTAGAGGAAAAAATTAGACCAATAAAAAGAAATTCTCTATTAATAGTGCAGATCCCAGTCTGCACAGGGTTAAGGTATTTTATCTTTTAGGATAATCCAAATACCTTTTTTCTGTCTTCATCTGTATCCCCTCTATGGGATATAGTTTAAAAAGTGTTTTTGAAGTTCTGATGTAGCCAACTTACAATTAGCGGGATGGGACTTTTCCCTGTCCTTGTCTTCTTAGGGCCTGCTTAGTATTTCTCTCCCTCCATCAAACTGTAAGTACTTGTAGATGTAGGATTTTCCCTTTTCCTTATAATCTCTCATTTCTTCCATTTCAAATAGTGAGCATAATACCCTGAAGTCCCAAGCCCCTCTTCCTTGCTACAATCATTTTTCCATTTCTTGTTTTTCCCCTCCTGTGTGGATTTCAGGTTCCAGTAGTGCTGACCCTATTTTCGAGCGTAAGTACTGTGGGAGAGCTCAAAATGTTGCTCTTCTGCTTTGAATTCACTGGGCTTGATTCATCTGTGTCATCCTTGGTTCAAAATTTTCAGATTTTCTGCTGTTTTTCTGATGGAACTCTAAGGAGCTTTTTAGAAGAGCCGCCTTTGATCAATTTTAAACAATGTTCCCTTCTTTATTATGTCAATTGGTGTGTTTCATAAACCCTTACAACTGTTCTGGGGCTTCTCTGGAAAGAAATCTGTGCATTTCAGTCTTCTTTTTGGTCTTTTTTGCTTTTTCCAGGCTTCATTCTTCCACATTACCTTTCTCATCCGTTCACATCTCAGTCTAATTTTTAAGCATCCCAGTCCCAAACAGTTTGGCAAGGGCATACCTGGTTTCTTGACCACTTGCTGTGTGATCAGCGGATGTGGCCTCTGCACCTGCCCACAGACCTTTATGAGCCCTTTGGCACATTCCATTGTGTGGGAAGGGTGGAGTAGATGGATAATGGATGCTGAGGTTTATTTGATCTCAGCCTGGCTTGCCAGTGCTTGCTGTGGTGAATCTTCATACCACTGTGTCCAGGCTGGCTGGGAGTGTGTCTGAGTGGGAGGAGAAAAGATTCTACCTGCATCAGATATTTTCACTGAGAGATTTTTTTTTGTGCTTATGTCTCGCTTTTAATGATAAGCTTCTCAACTGGGAAGGGGGACAAAACTAAAACATAAAAGCCTGTGCTTGTAAGATACAAAAAAGGCACACCAAAATCCCAGGTTGGAAGAAGGTATCATTGTATTTTATTTTAAGGGATATTCCCCCACCTGGCCTTCCACCCTTCCTCTCTTCTCCTTCCCCCAATGATCTTGATGCATATAATATATGTGGTTGGAAACTGAATTCTGAGCTGCCTGGACTGTTTCTGCTTAGCTGATGATCAATGACAGATTGCCTCTAATTCTTTCTCTATCACATATACATGTGAATCTTGATCCTAATCAACATCTTTGTAAAGGCACCTGCCTCATACAATCAATTCATCTTTCTTTGTGCTTTCTGTATGACAGCTATGGTCAGAAGACTGTCTCACTGGAGATGATTTGGTGATTTTTTTTTTTTTAACTAGATAATCAGTCTCAGTATCTCCTTTGCCATTACATGTCTTCTCTTTGGCATGTCCTTTGTAGCTCGATCAATATAAAACAGAAAAAAATTGAAATATAGCCACTTAAAGAATTAGGTTATACCTGGTCCTTTTTACAAGACTTGATATACTGCAAAACAAATTTTTCACTGCAACAGGGTTCTTTTTAACATGCCAGTATTATGGCACGCTCTGTGTAAGATGACTTCTGTTCAATGAATCCATGTCAACTTTAAATGATGGTGGTATATGAAAAGCAGTCACAAAAGGGAGAAATTACACCCTGAGTTTGGGTAGGAGGTTCTAATGCTGACTTGTGAAACTTTCATTTTTTGAGACCCAAGGTGAAGTATGTTAGCTGTGTGATGTTAAGAATTTCTTTGCCTTGAGACTACCTGATACTTCTGTGCAAAAATTGTGAGGAAGGCATGAAAATTGTCAGAAGATGAATTTTTATTCTATGATCTAGTAAACATTATAGATTAGATTTGAGCAGGCTTAAGTCACATATCTGGTTCTCTGATGGGCCACCCACTCTTTTCATAGGCCAGTAGACTTTATGACTCAGCAGCTGCAGGTGTAGTTTTGGTCAATACCTGAAAGTCAAAAAGATGGAACAGTTTCCTGAGTGAAGGTTTTCTTCTCTCAGTGAGCCATATATGTAGGTAGTGGCAGGAAAATTATGCTGCTTTTTGAAATACCTGCCCATTTCTTAAGTTGTGCTGTCATGTTTCTGCCTCTATGCTACTCTGGATACAGACTGCTGCCTTCCTAAAGCTGTGGTGTGGTGCAAAGAGAGCATCTTTGGGTCATTTCCATGCTTGATCATTTGCAGTGTTGTGTGAAGCTTCTGTTAGCGCTCGACAGCATTACATCTCTGTTTTTGCGTTCAGCAAAAGTAGCCTTTTTTGCTTCTCCTTTCTTTTAGGTATATGAAAGAGGTGTTTGCTGGTCACTGAACTTCCACTTGCCAGCTTTATTACTGAGTGGTCTTCAAGATTATCTTAGTCTCAATTATCTCTAAAATCATTCAGTCATGCAGAGGTCAATCCAGTTATTGACTAGTGACTGTGAGAGTTAATTCCTGTGTATAGGCTGGTATTTTCAGTCCACATAAAGAGGATTGAAGTTACCCTTGTAAAAGTTCAAGTTCGGGTTTTTTTCCTAAAAACCTAATTCAGTAGCGTGAGTAGCACTGATGCTCAGTGAGACTAAGGCTTTTTAGACCACACCTGAAAATGTCAGTTGCTTCAGAATTCACTGAGAGGCTTGAGAATTTTTTTTTTTAGCAAAAGGTATTTTAACTTGCTGAAGTAGGTAAACATCAATTTATTTTGGAAAAAGTAAAAGTATAACATTTTCTAAATTCTTCAGTGGATTAACCACTGCATAAAAAACAAACCCAAACCAACAACAAAACCACGCCAAAACAACAAAACCCAGCAGTTTTCACATCCCCTTGATGATTTCTTGCCTAACAGTCTTTTTTAAGAAGTGCTGCTCCCAGTCAGACTGTGGCCCCTTTGTCCCAGGCTGTGCTGTTGGGTACTGGCTCTGTCCAGTAGCACTTTCAAGGGTCGATCCCTTTGTCAAAGGGCCCCGGAGCCAGTGCTTGGACTGCACTCGTCGCCCCTGTAGCCACTTGCTGTATGGAATATTGTTCTGTAGGATGGGAAGAGAGAGGAGTGCGACAAGGAAAAATTACGTCCTGGTAATTGTGTTTGTCGTTACCGTCCTACTTTTCCCATCCTACCTTCTTCCAGTCATCTCTTACAAAATCTTTGTCTTTTCTACGTGTTTATGAATCTCTTCTAAGTCAGTTGCGTTTTTGGTCTGCATTATAAGTGATGGTTTGGCCTGGCTATTTATACCTCCTGTGGTTCAGCATGTTTGCCTGCTAGCTCCCTGAGAGGTGGAACTGTAATTTTTGCTGTGTGGAATCTTGTCTTATAGGGGTTTTGTAGAAGAAGAAGGTCTACTACAACCATAATTACTGGTATGTAAATTTCCCTTTTCTTTCATAAAAGGAGAAATGACAGTTTGAGTAATCTGCTTGTAGTTGAGGGAGCTAAGATTTCCAGAAAAAAAAAAGTATACATCCTAGGATAAAAAGGTCAGCCAAAGGGCTAAAGTCAACTAATATTAAAAATTCATACAAATCTTGGGGGAGGAGAAGGGGCAAGGAAAAACCCCCAAACCAAAACAACTAACCTTGCTGTTTTGATGCAAATATAAATAATTTCACGCTTCCAACTGAGGATTTTTGCCTTTCCCTCCTTCCTCAAGACCACAGGTATTTTGTCATCATGTCCTTAAATGCATTAAATAAAAGATAAAGAAGTTGAAATTGTTCTTTCTTCTAATGGTCTTTCCTGACTTCTCAAAATCCTTCCTGTGTTTCATTTCTTCTAAAGAGTTATTCAGTAAAAATCACTTGGGAGAAAAAAGGTCTATTCAGAAGAGAATGAAGATTCTTAAGGGGGTCTTTAACCTCAATTTTTCTTGTCGACTAATGGCAGTAAATATTGAGAAAACAAAAGGTCATAAGCTCTAATTTCAGTCTAAAATGTCTGATTTTCTCTGTCACGTAGGAAGAAGGGTGTGTTTATGCTGCAGACATAGTGCCTAGTTTCCCTGTTGCCGTGTGTTCGCAGGCTCAGGATCATCCACGCCAAGAAGACGGGTCAGCGCGAGGCCGCGGGCGGCGCCGAGGGCGGCGAGGAGCCCCATTGCCTGGAGCCCCCCCAGCCGGGGCGCAAGCGCCGCCGCAAGGGCGACAGCGACGACGAGGACGACGACGAGGAGGACAGCGAGGACCAGGCGGATGAGGAGGATGAGGATGAAGAGGACAAAGAGGATAAAAAAGGAAAGAAGGCAGATGTTTGTGAGGATGAGGTAGGGGATTTTAAGTGAAACTTCATTTACTAATAAATAAAACTTGTTTTCCTTCTGTTTCTCTGTAATATGGCGCTGCTTCCCCAAAATGTTGCAACAAAAAGGAGGGAAGAATAACTTCCCTCTAATGTTTTTAAATTTTTCTTAGTCTATTATTTTGTTAACTAATAAATAGAAGTGTAAAGTTACATTTAACATTCTCTATTATAAAGTTTGACTGTGACCTTCCTGTGTATTTTTTCCACAAATGCAGGGTAGTCACTGGCTGTATTTGATTGCAGGATGATAAAATTTTGCTGGTCAATATCAAATACAATACAGGAAGGATCACTGAAACATTTTTAGCTTGTGGAGCTGATTTTTAATAAAAATGCACAGGCAATACCAAGTACTACATTTTAGTGCACAGGGTGTTGCACTGTTTGCCAGAAAATGATCCCTTTGTGCAAGGTTCAAAGTGAATTTTTAAGACTGCTTGAACAATGCACATGTCCAGCATATGTGACCTCAAATCTTTGCAAACACCCTTTATTAGAAACCTAGCTAATTTCTAGGGTAGGAACAGCCATTTGTGCTGTTATTCTGGATTTATTTCAAGTACCATAATGTATATTAATTTAAGAGACTACCCTGGAGAAATAGTGCAAAGTTGTTATAAATAATTCAGAATTAAAAATAAGTAATATTTAGATTTCTAATCTCAAATCCATCCCTTACTCCTTTTCCCTCTTGTGCAGTCTCCTGTTTCAGTGCGCTGGGCATTTCATAGACAAAATTCCTCTAACTCAGTAGAGAAATGAATTTTCTGATCTAGCAGAAGTTCCATTGCATCCATGCTCTGTGTGGTGTTTTAGGAGGCTTTGTTCTGGCACACTTTTGCAGAACCAAGAAATACAAGGCTTGTATCTTAGGGCTTCTGGTTACATTCTTTTGGATACTTACTGTTATCTCCAAAGACTTTCTTGAATTAAATTAAAACCCTTTATGGAAAAGACTCCCATTTTTAAACTGTCAAGGAGAAGACAACCATAGATTTAACCATGGGTGCATTCCTCTTCAAAAATCAACAGGGTTGGTGCTATAACTTCTATAGCAGAGTTGTAATTTAAAGTGGCTCTAAAACTTCATGTAGGCATTGAAATGAAATGAAAATGTGGACTGACCAAAGACTACTTAATAAGATTTTAAGAGATGACATTATTTAAATGAATTTGAATGTCCAAAAAGCTTCATAGAGACTAAGATTCAGTTCTGTAGTGTAAAATGTTCATGCACAAGCTGAATGGTTTCTTCCAGTAAAATAATATTTTCAGCAAACATTTGTCCATGAGCTTTCTGCTTCGTATGCATCTGGGATGGTTTGAAAAGATTAAAGGTGTATCTTTTTTTCAGTTCTGTTCCTAGTCAAATATATTGAATAAGCATACAATTTGAACTTTATTTTTTTCCTTAGTATTTGCGTCTCATTTTCTGTTACATCTTTTTACTATAATACTGATAAGACATGATAGTATGACTTCATTGTGAAATAGATTTGGCATGACAGTGTATTTGGTGATTATAGGATGATGGGGACCAGACAGCAAGTGTTGAAGAACTAGAGAAGCAGATTGAAAAACTGACAAAGGTGAGAGATCCTACAAATTTGATCCCTTGATGTCATGGGTCAGAATGTTAACCATCATTTTCAATACTCCAACTTAATATAAATTGAAATAAGGATCAGCATTTGTTTTGCGAAAGTATGAATGATGCTACTGTTCGTGACACCAGAATTATAAGTTCAGTCTAGTGCCAGTAAGAGGATGCCACTCAAAAGGCAATTAATAATAATAGCTGATAATATGTTTTCATTTCTGAGAATAAAATGTAATTTTTATCCAGACCTAATTCATCTGTCTGTTGATCTTAGCAAGCAATGACAAATTTTGTGTATGAGAAGCAGTGCTGCCATTATACAACTGATGGTGGTTCTTGTGCCCTCCTTTCCATGGCTGATTTCTGCAGCTCCAAGCCAAGACAGAACTGTCTGGGCTTCACATTTTGAAAGAAGCAGCAATGAAATAGGAAGAGAAGTGTAAATGAGAAAATACAGTGCTGCAAATAAGGGTACTCAGGGCACATGTTTTTATTCTTTGTGTTAGAAAATTTGTCATTTAAGACTGTATGTTTTAGTTCCTCTCATGTTCCAAATTGCAGTAAATTAGCAGTCCAGAATTCTACCTGACTTCCAGCAGTGCCAGTTTAACAGAGCAAGAATTGAATAAACAAACGGAAGGTATTTCTGGCCCTGCTCAGAGAATTGTGTTGTGTTTGAAAACAGACTTTATTTCTGTGCCTTATCGTTCTCATTCTTTTCTGAGCAGTTAAAATATCTCATTAGTTTCTCATCAGGAGCTGCACTATCAGGTATCTTCAGGGCTCTGTTCACCATTTGCTGATGCTGTATAATTAATAGGATCTCAACTGTTCTTGTGCAACGAAATCTTTCGAGAGTCAGGGTTAAAAAGACAGGATCTGTCATTGCAGTGTGTTTTTAGAGGAAGACTGATAAACTTAGGCTGAACCAGGAAGTGACTTAATTGATTTTTTTAAAGGGAGCTCTGTAAGTAAAGTCATCAAGGCAGTGGTTGTGAACAGAGTATCAGGTAACAGCCACCTCCCCACCCCGAGTCTCTGAAAGAGTCTCCTGGTGTGACCCTTGAACTTCTGTTCAGTCTAGCAGCCAGGAGATGTTTTCTGTTATAATGAGGTTCCCCCCCACCACTATTAAATTATAATGCTTTCCTTGTTTTTCAAACAGCAACAAAGCCAGTATAGAAAGAAGTTATTTGAAGCTTCACACTGTTTGCGGTCAATGATGTTTGGTCAGGATCGTTACAGGCGCCGGTACTGGATTCTGCCCCAGTGTGGGGGCATTTTTGTGGAAGGCATGGAAAGTGGTGAAGGTAAGAGCCATAAAGCAGTGCTGGCACACCAGGCCAACACGTGCTGCCCATCTCAGTGGCACTGGTTTTGTGCAGCAAGGTCTTCACCCTCAACCAGATGTTCAACAGGCTGGTGTCAATAGACCTCTCTGCTTACGTGGTTCTCTCTGATAACTTTCTGGTTATGAAAGATCAGTTAATACCTTTCAAATGAGGGTTGTTATTTTGGAAGTTTTCAGTGTGAGAAATAGGACGGCTGTAGAATGCAGAAAATTGTTTTCATCTTCAGTTGTTCGACTTTCTGCAAATATACAGACCCTTCTGTGCTTGAAGCTGTAACATGTCTGCAAAAATAGGAAAATTATTTTTGCACAGTGAAGTATTCTAATCAACCACATGATTTAACCTCTGTATTTTACTCTGTATTTCTTGAAGCAGCAAATACTGGGATTATTTTGCTAAAACTAAAATGTAATTTTGGGATTGTGACAGTTGTATATTCATTGTGATTGAATTTTTCACATACTTTAAATGGGATAGATGCAGAAAATATGTATTAATCTGACTTTTTTTGTTGATATTAGAATTTTTAAACACAAGCCTTTATTTTGGTTACAGAAAAATCCTTTCTAATTTTCATAAAGATGAAGCAAAATCTCTCACATTTTCCCCCTCAAGAAATAACCAAACTAAAATCTGATGCGCACCAAAATTCCATGATCTCATGAGAATTGCATCATTCCAGAGAGTTGGTTAATTAACTGCAACAGGATAGCATGGTATGAAAATCGAGCCCTATTTTGGGCATAGAAATAAGCCACAGAATTTTCCTAAATCTAATCTTGATCTTCAAGTCACCTTTCTAAAGTAGGTAGCATGAAAACTACTTTTTCTGTGTGTCCTGTTCTGCGTTAATTTATGCTGCCTGTTAGGAACTGCTTTGCATGTGAGTAGCTGCATACAGAAGGAAAACTGCTCTGCTTGCATTCCTCTGGGTTACTGTATTTCATTATATTTTGACCAGATGAATCCTCAAATGCTTTAGAAATTGTATATAAAGAAAATGATTGATGTACACCTACCTGTCTTAAAATAGGAAAAACCCACAAACAGGCCCCCACAAAAGTTCTAGCTGAGAGCTTTAGGGCAAACCCCTGGGTTTTTTATATGGTCTTAATGAAAGTTTGATCTCCTTGAATAGTCAAGCTGATGTGTTCTTAAGTTCTCAACTACCCCCTCTTCCCCTCAGCTCTTAGTTTGCCCTGTTTCAGTAAATTCTACAGTTTATCCATTTCTAATTCCTTTACTGAAACATTGGAAATAGACATAAAGCACTGAATGGTCTGTCCACGTAAACAGTAATTCTCCATCCCTTTTGTGTATCCATTTTCATGCTAATGCTAATCTTCAAATGGTTTATATCTTGATACAGACCAAAACTGTGGACATGTTTTGAGGTTTTATTTGGAGGAGATATTCTTTCCTCAGTGAACTATTTTTGTAGAAATTAGGAGTTTTCAGAAGGAGTAAGTAAACATTTGTGGATGTGCCAGCCATGAACCCTAAGCAGGACCTTTGTTTATTTGTGATTGCAGTATCTGATGAACATAAATTAAGAAGTTGGAATGTTGGATTTTTGCTGCCAGTTTTCCATCACATTTTGGACTCTCAAAGACTTTTTCTCTAAGTTGGCAGTCAGTATAAGGGTAGAAAAGAAATGGTTAAAAAGACTAGGAGTGCAAAGAAGACAGAAAAATGTTTTTCTTTTCATAAAAGGTAGATCTTCAGATCTTTTGTACCTCCTATGTTTGAAAAGCTTGGTTTTGCAATCAGCTTCTGCTTGTTGTACTTAAAATTGCTTACATGTTACACTGTCTGCTTAGCTATGTGGAGAGTTCCAGTTGTCATGTTGGAGGGCTCTTGAAAGAGTGTTAAACTTTCCAGAATGTTGACATTATTTCACAGTCAAAGTTGTTAATGAATTTTATTGAAAGATGTAAAATATTAAATGTTGTGTTTCAGTATTTGGGGAATACTTGATTTCACAACAGGAATTTTGGTTCTACATTTCATAGTTGGTTGTGAATTAAATGAAATTATCTTTATTGCAAAAATAAGCTTAAGGCTGTAGACACTGTACCTTCTTGATATCAATAGAGGAGCTTTTCAGTAAAGCATGTGGAGTCATGCACAAAGAAAGCTGGCAAAAGTTTGTCCCTTTCAAAGACTTGACGCTGGCAAACTGCTTCAGATGGGCGAATCCCATAGTACATTAGCTAAATCGGGGTTATTTTTCCTCCAGGTGTTAGGTAGTGTTTAAAGCTGTATGCCTGGAAACTTGTTTCTTTCTGTGAAGTGAGAAGTGATTTCATTAACAACAGCAACAACAACAAAGACATTTGGCTCAACACAGGCTAGATCCCAAAGTGACGTAATTTTTTATTTAACTATGATGATTGAAACTATGGAAGTAGTTATCTATTATATTTGTTTCTTATACAATTTTAGGTCTAGAAGAAATTGCTAAAGAAAAAGAGAAGTTGAAAAAGGAAGAAAGTATTCATATCAAAGAAGAAGAATTTGAAACAGAAGAAAAAATATGTTGTTTAACTACAACTCACTGTGAGCAAAAGGAAGATCTGAAAGAAAAGGACAGCACTAATTTGTTTTTACAAAAGCCTGGGTCATTTTCCAAATTAAGCAAACTCTTAGAAGTAGCAAAAATGCCACCTGAATCTGACATTATGTCCCCAAAACCTAATGGCAGTGCAGCAAATGGCTGCACCTTGTCTTACCCGAGCAACTCCAAACCCTCTCTCTGCAGTCTGCAGCCCCCTGTGTCACAGAGCTCCGTGGAGAAGTGTGACTCTAATAATCTTTTCAGTCCTAATGCCGGTGGGCCAGGGAAGTTTTACAGTTCTGCACTAGTTCCAAATGATCAGCTGCTGAAGACTCTGAGTGAGAAGCGCAGGCAGTGGTTCAGCCTGTTACCACGGGTGCCCTGCGACGACGGCTCGCTGGCTCAGGTGGACACGGCCGGCCCGGCAGCCCCGGCCACCCCGCAGTCCCAGCCGCCCTCCAAGTCCCCGTCTCCTGTGCCATCACCGCTCCTGGGCTCCACCTCTGCTCAGAGTCCCATGGCATTGAGTCCTTTTGCACTGTCACCACTGCAGGTAAATAAACTCTGGGTTTGAATAATTTCAATTTGTCGTGCTCTTTTGGGCAGGATTTCTGTTTAGACAAATTGTTTCACAGATATGCAATCATGATATTTTCTTTTCTTTTTCTGTTTCTAAATGTTTAACTACAGAAGTCGTAGAATACTAGATTAAGATGCGTAAAATTAGTTTAATCAATGGATAGCATTTTGGACATGTATTTCAGTGATGTGATTTGGCTTTTAGGTTGTTTGGCCACTGGTGTTAATTAAAAGCAAGTAAATAAAAACTGGTTTTCGGAAGAGTGAGACACCACACCCCGGTTATTTTTTTAGCATTAACAGGGCCATAATAGGAAGTGTTTACACACCAGTGTTACATGAGTTTTGTTGAAACTAATCAAAGTCCTGAGTAAAGGCCTCCTTTATGTTTTGATTATTGTTTGGCAAATAGCATCCTAATTTAGGTTTCTTGGCAATAACGGTAGTTGTGTTCTGTAGCAGATGAAGACTGGACTACCTATAATGGGACTTCAGTTTTGCGGATGGCCTACAGGAGTTCTTTCTTCAAATGTCCCATTTCCATCTCCTTTACCTGCTCTTGGATCAGGGTTGGGATTATCAGAAGTGAATGGTAACTCGTTTTTGCCATCTAGCGTTTCTGCAAGTAAAAGTGAATCACCAGCACTACAAACTGAAAAAATAGCTTCTGCCCCATCTACAGCAGCTGAAGTAGCCAAGCCAGTAGATTATCCTAACCCAAAGCCTATACCAGAAGGTAAGTGTAACACAACAATAACATGGAACTGTGTGAAGGATAATTTTTATTGTGCCACTATGATGTTACAATTTATTTTCAATAATTTTCCTATTGATTTTCTAATCTGATTGTGATCACATAAAAAATTGCCAGCAAAGTGTTTATATCCTTGTCTTGATTTAGAAATGCAGTATGGGTGGTGGAGGATTACTGATCCAGAGGACCTAAAATCTTTGCTTAAAGTGCTGCATCTCAGGGGAATAAGAGAAAAGGCCTTACAAAAGCAAATACAGAAACACATGGATTATATCACTCTGGCCTGCATCAAAAACAAGGATGGTATGTAGTTGATATTTATGTTACACGTGGTGTTGGGGCATCAGACAGCTGCTTAGAGCTGTTTGAGATGTATTTAGAACAGAGTTAGAGTAACAGCTGGAGAAAAAAGGTAAAGGTCTCCTTGTCTGCAGTTGCATTTTCACCAGCTTTGGATTGGAGAAATGCCAGTTCAAATAAATTGCTCTAGTGGCATAAATGTTGGCTCTGAAGCTCTTTCTGTCTCTGTAACACTTAAGCTCAGTCTTTCCTTCCCATCTTGCCTTTAAGTTGCAAGTTTGGAAATGTACAGGATTTGTTGTCCATACTAGATATTTTAAGAATAGTGCACTTCTACAACAGTTCTTCAGCGTTGACTCGAGTGACGGATAAATCAGCTTGAAGTTACAATGCTAATTAAAATAATAAAAATGTGATTCTCAAATACAGTTGCAATTATTGATACCAATGAAAATGAAGATAACCAGGTAACTCGGGACGTTGTGGAAAACTGGTCAGTAGAAGAACAAGCAATGGAGATGGATCTTGCTATTCTTCAGCAGGTGGAAGATCTAGAGAGGAGAGTTGCATCAGCTAGTTTACAAGTAAAGGTAAAACCAACTTTTAGTAAAATGTTTCTTTAAGCGGTAAGAATTTAAAGCAGGTAACAGTCCTTTTGCTGGTGGTAAGTGCCTTCTTACTCCATCCTAATTGCCTGCAAATAAATCAAATACACTGCTGCAGAAATTTGTATTTGAAACATTTTGTTGCCATTCAGTCTTCAAGGGAAGATGCTCACAATGGCAGTTCCTGAGTGTCCTCCTGCAGCGCAGTTGCCTGCACATTTTGTTAACCTTCTGTGAAAGCAAAGACTGTATTGCACATAGACTGCTTGACTCTCGGGGGTTTGCCACAGATCTGCCCAGTTTGTGTGACTGTTGCTGGTAATCCTTTCAGGAAAGCCTGCAAGCACATCATAATACTATGCTCGAGTATTGTAGAGTCATGGAGATCACGGGATGGTTGTGGGTGCGATAGAGTTCAGAATTCTCTGGAATTTGAAGTTTTTCCAAGGTGGGTGTAAGGTTATCAAGTTGCATGTGTTTGGTTATAGTACAGGTGCAGTGTTTGGGATCCAGTTTGGGCATGAGGTGGATATTATTTCTGTGTGATCAATTGATATATTGTTTCCTGAGCCTTCTGGACAGGTAGACCTGTTCTGGTGGATACTTCACAAGGGGATAAGAATGTTGCGGAAAGGTCCCTTCAGAAAGTCTGGTAATGCTTGTATTTTTTGATTAATTATTTTAGTTCTCTGGATATTTTGGAAACTGTCTCTACAGATGGATTACAAGTAACCAAGATCTACTGGAAACAGCGCTTCAGTTACTTAGTTTGATTCCTTAGAACAGTTCCTCTGTTTACACACTGAGTTAACGGCATCCAATAAATGCACAAACCTTTCTATTGACATAGGGTTGGCTGTGTCCTGAACCTGCATCAGAGAGAGACGACTTGGTATATCGTGACCATAAGTCAATTACTAGATTGCACAAGAAGCACGATGGGGATTGTGCTGGAGGCGGAGAAGGCAGTGCCAGCTCTATAGAGCGGAGGAGTGACAACCCTCTAGATATAGCTGTAACCAGGCTGGCTGACTTGGAGCGGAACATAGAGAGAAGGTATCTGAAGAGCCCCTTAAGTACCACCATTCAGATCAAACTGGATAATGTGGGCACAGTTACTGTCCCTGCTCCTGCACCATCCATTAGTGGTGATGGTGACGGGTAGGTTATTGAGATTAACTTGAAAAATTATTGTGCTTCTTTGCTAATTGGAGCCTATTTTCTTATTGCCTGTTATCTATGTACTTTCTTGTATGTCTGTGATCCATATGGATCATTGTTATTCTGCATGGTGCTTTGTAAAGATTTTTTTGTTACGTTTGTTGATAATCTTGCAAAGTTATCTTACATTTAACTGGTTGTGACTAAGCTTTGAGGCACGTAGCCACAGTCTGTGCACTACATGAAATTTAGTTGCTTAAGCCTTATACTTATTGGCTGTGTATGTTTTGTCATTGCTTGGCTTTCAATGTGATAATGATTGTTCCACATTTCAAATAAGCAAACAGGATGTGACCTACTTAATTTCCCTGTATTTCAATGCAGAACTGAAGAGGATATTGCTCCAGGGCTGAGGGTGTGGAGAAAGGCACTGTCAGAAGCACGCAGTGCTGCACAGGTAGCTCTGTGCATTCAGCAGTTACAGAAATCAATAGCATGGGAAAAATCTATCATGAAAGTTGTAAGTATCTAAACTGCTTTTGCTATATCCTCTTTTCCCACTTTAGACGTTTTAAGTCGCCATGGTGAATAATACATTTGTTATTACTTCACGTGGAACCTCACACAGTTATAGATGAATAAGCATAGATGGATATGCCTAATGGAAAAGATTGTTCCTTTCTTGTCAAATTCAGCATCCTAAACTTACTTACTAAGACAGAAAGCCCTTGTAACCGGTTACTTTAAGATGCTAAGTATTCTTAGATGCTGATATCTAGGTAAAAGAGAGTAATTTCTGGCTCTGTGGAAGGTACTCTGATGGGAGTGTTTCTGATCCCATCCATGACACAAGCTTTACGGAGGATTAACATTACATACCACAGTTAAGGACTGCATTTTTCAGAAAGTTGAGATGCTCTCAGCGTGTGGCTTCTTTGCATGCACAATTCTCAAACTGAATGTACAAATTGGGCATGTGTGTGAGCAGACAGGCTGAAATACCTATTTCCTTGTACACTTAATAAGTCAATCTGTGTGAACTGCATATACAGAGAAAGCATGCAGAGTGCATGTGTCAAAATTTGCATGGTCCTCTGAACCTCAAAGTTCTGAAAACAAAACTATTACTATAGCAATAGTAATTATGATGTGATCAAGTATGGCCAGTTCTGTATAGTGAATGGCAAAAGTGATTCTTCCATTTGTGGTCTTTTTCCTAATTTTTTAATTTCTGCCAGTCCTATACAGATTCTAATTACACCTGGACAATTAAAGGATGATTTAAATAAAAACTGGAATGTAGGGCTTAATGTAAGGCTGTATCTTTGAGTTTATAAAACTGTTAAGTTTAAACCTGTATCTTTAGAGCAAAAAGCTTATGAATTTGGTAGGAGCACCTGAAAAGCCATTTGACCTTTTCAAGGTGTAGTAATTTATTATCCAGAAAAAAATGTATCATTCTCAATTGGTTGAAATGTTCTCTGCATTGAATTACACAGTAAACATAAGTATTTGGTGAAAACATTTGGAGTTCTTTCAAGTTCCTGAAACAGAGGTCGAGGTATAGGGGAGTAGCAGAATCACACAACGTATGTAAGAAAATTGATAGTCCTGTAGATACTTTTAAGTTATTATGAATTTTAGGAAGCACTGAGATCTTTTGTTTCACCTTACTGAATTTGTTCATGGCAGCCTTTTGATAAGATCCTTATTTGAAAATACTCGTGTAAAATATAAATCTTTATTAAGTACAACTTACATACGCAGTATGGGCATAAATGAAGAGATTCCCAAGATCATATGTGTGGAACAAGGGATTTTGTTAGCTATAAGATACCTTTACTTCTCACAGACATAACGAATTATAGAAAGTGCTCATACTTCTCTGTGCTGTAGGACACCCATTTTAGAATGAATTGCTTTTCCAGCATGTTCCCAAATGTAGCCTTTAGATTAGTTCTTCACATAGTCCATAGATTCTTTTTCAGATGTGATCATTAATAGATTCTAATTGGGGCAAAATGAAAGGAATTTTGAGAATGGTTTTTTTATGTTTGGAGGAGAACAGTAACTTAGGCACCACTCCTGTGTTTCAAAGTTTAAAAATTGACTTAAACCCATTTTTCTTGAATGATTACAGTACTGCCAAATTTGTCGAAAGGGAGATAACGAGGAACTGCTGCTCCTGTGTGATGGCTGTGATAAGGGCTGTCACACCTACTGCCACAGACCCAAGATCAGCACCATCCCGGACGGGGACTGGTTCTGCCCCGCCTGCATCGCAAAGGTGACACTCCCTGGCAGGGCAAGGGAGCTGGGCTCAGTGACCTCTTTACACATGTGACACTTACAGTGCTTTTAGCAATGCCAGTAATGGTCTGGGTGTTTTACATGGGCTGCCATTAAATGATGAGATTAACAGTTTTACTGAACTTGGATTTTTTATTTAACTTGGAAGTAAAGGCTGCATTTTTATTTGTTCTAAACTGTGGGAGTTGTCATGTAAGTAGGTACAGAATTTTCATGCTGATTCAATAGCGTAGTTTTTAATTTGACTTTTAGAATTTATTTAATATTAGTCTTGTAAATTTCATCATTAAATGTTGACAGACCAGTGTCTTAGATTCTATTTTAAAAGAAGAATCGGAGAAATAAACTTTGTAATTTATTTATTTATTTTGTGTTTATATCAGTCTTTTAGGAATAGATAATGTTCATGCAAAATGATGTCAGCCTGGTTTGTTAGGAGATTCTGTTTTACCAGTCTGAATGGCAGGGGCTTCTATATTGTCACAAGCTGAGAACTTAAATCACTAGGAACAGGAATTTCTGCAGCCTTATTTGCCTTCAGAGAACAGCAAAAAATGAATAATCTCTAATATTAAATGATTAATTTGTTTTGGTGCTTGTGTTTCTGACCTTCATTGCTATCTGTCAGGGGTAACAGAGCTTTCTGTAATTCCTTGGTTATTACTTATTTCAGTTCTCTCTATTGTAGGCAAGTGGTCAAACTCTAAAGATAAAAAAACTTCAAATCAAAGGGAAAAAAAGTAACGAACAAAAGAGAAGCAGGAAATTAGCAGGAGAAACAGAGGATGAAGACTCTGCAACTACAAGCGCCTCCTTAAAAAAAGGAAAAACAGACCCTAAAAAAAGAAAAATGGATGAAAATGTTTCTGTAAGCCAGTTGAAGCAAGAAAATTGCACTGCTGTTAAGAAACCCAAGAGAGATGACTCCAAGGACCTGGCTGTATGCAGGTAAAGTGTCAAATTCTATACTTAGGGATAAGTCTTGTTGAAACAAGTAGTGCCTGATTCTTTTCATCTCTGTTCTGGGGAGCAAGAACACTATTCTTTGTGTATACACATGTATATGTGTGTGTGTATTTATGTGTATATATATATGTATGCATACACAAATAATGCTATATTGCTTCTTCCAAGAATGGGAAGAACAAACCTCAGCTGCAGTGGTACTGACACCTTTCTCTAGTGTAGCAAAGACAATTATCCACTGTGGCCAAAGCTCTCTGCTTTATGGAGGAGGACACGAGAATCCTCATCTGTGATACCGTTGCTGGTCAGTCAAAACCAATGTAGTTTAGCCTTATCACAGTTTTGGAAAGTCAGTATTAGCACCTGTTTTACTGGTTTGCTAATGGTTTACATTGAGGATCAAAGTTCCAGGTCTATGTTTTGCTTTTGGAATGTTGATCATTAGAATTTCATCTTACATAGGTTGCCTGGAGAGAACTTAATGGTATTTTAATTACTCACTTAAGATGTCTGCCATTATATACATTGTTCTCAGCCTTGCACAGAAAAAAGTGCTTTCCTTTTATAAAGTGAATAGTTTGAACGTGCTTGATGCATTTATAGAACAGTGGAAAACCTCTGAATGTATGAACAGCTTAAAATTTTTGATTTTAAACCTTGTTTTATTCAGCATGATTCTCTCAGAATTGGAAACTCATGAAGATGCCTGGCCATTCTTACTTCCTGTAAACTTGAAACTTGTTCCTGGTTATAAAAAAGTTATAAAAAAACCTATGGACTTTTCCACCATTAGAGACAAGCTAAGTAGTGGACAGTAAGTAAACCTACTGTAAATTTTACTTTACTTTTTAAAAATACTTAAATACTGAAATATGGTACATTTTAAAATATTAGCTAAACTGTATTGATCTGCCTGCTCTGACACCTCTGGGATTGCTTTTACAATTAAAATAAAAATTCTTAATTCTTTGTTATCTTTGCCATATTCAAGTGAAATACTATGTTAGGTGTGAGAATCTGTGGAACTGGCTGAAAAACAGTAAAACTGCCAGGTCAAGTGCACCAAAACGTTCAACAGGAAAAACTCCTCTTCCTCATCTTTTTTCATGGAGAGATCTTGGTGTTATTACATGTCAGAGAGACCAGCTGTGTGGGCTTTAAGCCAGTGGAGTCTCTGTAAATGATGTGGCTGTGGGGTGACTTGGCAGCTCTCTTGTGGCACCACTCCAGTTATTGTGGTTAATCATTCTCTAGTCCTAGAATTAGATAGCACAACGTCTTCAACAAGACAGTATATTCCTCTGTTCCCCTTCCCTCCTCATTGTACCCCTGTGCTCTAAGGACTCCCCAGCACCAAGGCTGATTTTGTCATCTGTAAAGACTGAGCCTCTTCAGTGTCTGGCAGCACCACACGGAGCGAGTTTCCTGGGATAGCACAGGGGGCTTTCTAACCTCTTCAGCCTTTTTCTCCCATGAATATGAGATTTAGATGTTTCACACATGCTCATTGGTGTCGGTAGACTTGTAACTTTTTTTCTTTCTTTTAATAATTTCTGTGGATATTGGAGCACTCTTTGGGCTGTGCATGTTTGGGATAATAAAAAGAAGAGCAAAGACAATGTTCACAATTATCTGGGTGGTCTTTTTTTGTGCCCATTTGTTCCTCTGAGCCCAAGAACAGATGCATAAATGGAAAACAGCCATGGCATTTTAACTAGAAAGCTATTGAAGGGAAGAGGGAATTAGTTTTTAAAAAGTTTGTTTTCTAGTACAGGCATGAAATTCTATTTTGCAGAGCTTTTGAGGGAAATAAATACAGTGATGAGAGAATATTTCCTTGCACACTGATGTTCATTTTCTTGTACATATTTAAATTAGAACTTAAAAATTAAAAGTATAATTAACATGTCAAACATTCATTGACTATTCACTGATGTTAAGAGAGTTCTTTCTCATGAGTTGAGGTGTTTTTCCGCTTCGATTCTCCGTGTTCCAAAAATCATTCACCTTTTTCTTCTTCCAGGTATCCTAATCTTGAAGCATTTTCACTCGATGTCAGGCTTGTTTTTGACAACTGTGAAACTTTCAATGAAGACGATTCTGACATAGGCAGGGCTGGCCACAACATGAGGAAGTATTTTGAAAAAAAATGGACAGAGATTTTCAAAGTGAGCTGAAGCTATCAGAACTCTTTTGTTTCTTTTTTGTTTGTTTGGTTGGTTTTTTTCCCATCAAATGAGGACTGATGAGGCCAGCAATGTGAACTGTATTTACTGAAAGTGCAAGGCACATGCATAACTAATGACTGGGTTTTTTCCTTTAAAATATCACAGAACTGTGATACTAGTTTTAAAGGCTTCACTCCTACAGCAACCATGGCCCCTTGGTTATTGGTTTGTGTGTTTTAACAAACTAATTTAGGTAGAACAGGGAAGCACACCCAAAGAATTTCAAAGAAAGGGGTGTTATAGTGCAATAGCAATTTATCAAAACGCACTGAATATTCAACCACCAGAGCTCTACTTGGGGAAATGGTTCTCTTTTCCCTTTCAATAAATATCTATTTTTCATTTTTTTACTTTGTAGTTTATTTTTTAGTGAATGTATTTAATTTTATGAATTATTTATGATTATACAGCATTCAGAATCTTCGTTTTCTGTGAAAAGGAAGAATTAGAAAATTGCTTTAAATGTTGAAAATACAACAAGGAATGTTTTAAAATATAAAACAAAGCCAAGTAAAACTGTTTACACTGATGTGCTGTGAAGGCACTAAAAATTAAACTTTACTGTAGAGTTACAAGTACATTTATATATATATGTTGCTGCATCACTTGAGTAGTTAAATTGTATTTCAAGACATTGAAGAAAAATTGAGACATGTATATACTGTTCATTATTGTTTATATTAAGTCTTGTTTTAAATATGTATGATGTGTACATATTGTTTGCAGACATTATTGTTTATGCCTTAGGAGGACGGTAGCATTTTATTTTAGTCTTAAGGTAATTATAGCTCTATGGCTTGTACAGTAATTATCCTCTACCAACACTGTGGAGTCTCCTTAATCTTGGTAGTGCCTGCCTTTAAAACAGGGTGTAGGGGATATTAGTTTTCCATTTTTCTATTTTGTTATATAATTTCAAGCCACCACGGCCTCAAATTCAAATATAATCATTTGTATCCATGTGGAAGAAAATTGTGACAATTTCCTACGCACACAGTATTTTTTCATAGAAACATTTCCCTCCATTTGCCTTGCCACAGAATAACAGAAAAAGACATTTGTAACCACTGTGTTTTATCTACTGTGTGTTGTGGTGGCCTGTTGGGGCAGATAGATCAGAATTTTTTTTGTACTAATGTAAGAGTACTTGAAATTTTATTTAAAAGAAATGTTGTGGAAAGGTAGCATTCTTTTTCTTTTCCTTTTTTAGGAGTGTTATTTTTCACTAGTATGTGTGGCACGGATACAATAAAAGACTGTTTTGCAAACAGATTTTCTTGGCAATTTTAATACTTCGGATCTTGTGTATACAGGTTTTTTGGTTGGTTTTTTTTTTAACTGTCTTGGGAGTCTTGCATTTAGCATTCAGTTCCTCTTGCAATGCATCTAAAATTCTTTTGGCCTTTTAATAGTGGTTCCAAATGAAGCAATTGTCTTACCCAGCAGTCAGAGAGCAGGTCCTACCTGTAAATAACTGAGGGAGGCCTCAGGGTGTCTCCAGGGCTGGGGTGTCACTGCCCTTTTTGGGGGAGTGCACGTGTCATGAAGACACACACCACTGTCCATGTAAAGTTTTGTCCCAGAATCGTTGCTCTGACTGGAGGAAAGAGGAATTACAAAGGGATACCATGGAACCCCAGTATCTATAGCACTCTTATAAAGCAGTGTTGGGAGAGGTTTTCTTTGCTTTTAAACTGTGCCTGCCATGTTTGAGTCTTAGAGCCTTGGTTTATATGCACCCTTGCCATTATAGTTCTTGTCTCTACTGAGAAAGAACAGTCAGTGCCTATTTTTTAGTGAATTGTTTGTTTCTGTTGCCCTCCCCAGAATATCTTGTTCAATTACGTTTTTCTTTTCTAAAGTCTTGTTAGAATAATCCATTATTACTGAGTATAAAAAATTCACATTTGGATGTAAGGCAGTTTTGCATTCTAACATGAGCTGCCCCAGACTGCTCCACACCTTTCGTTTTCATAGCCTTTCTGAAGACTTCAGTAAAAAGGTTTGCTGACATGTACTATATGTGTGAAGATTAAGCAGTGTTTTGAATATGTGATGGTAAGCTTGTGTTATAAACCTGCTTAAGTAATTGAACAAACTAATTCTTTGATGAAAACCAATCTCTTTTTTCTCAGATTCTGTACTGGACGATGTTTTGTTTGCTCCACTAGATCTGTTCGTTTTCTGAAGTGACAAAGCCAGGTTACCAGTTACACTACATACACGGTTGGATTTTTTCCAGCTCATATCCTAATTCAGATCAACAGCTGAGAAGCTGAAGGCAGTAACAGCTTCTACAGTGATGCCACTGAGACAGGCATCACCTCTCTGACTTGACATGATCAGTGTATTGCTCTGCTCCATAACAGCCAGTGTCTTCAGTACTACTGCAGTAAAATTAAATTTGCAGGAAATACTCTGTTTGAATGGCAAGTGTGAATCATACACAGGCCATTATGTATCTCCATAGAAAGGACTGCTAGAAAAATGCTTAACACTTTTTTGCTAACTTTATCTCCTGTTGATGTCTGTTTTCTTAGAGGAAAAGCTTTCCAGTGTGTTCTCTTCCTTTCTGAAGGAAGTGTGCTGATTTAGAGAATTTATTCCCAAGCTTTCAAAGTCATTATTTTAAAGTACTGTAATGGTGCTCAATGAAGAATGCTTTGGTGGTGAGTATGGGTTCTTTTGTCATCTCTTTGAAAAAAAAAACAACTGGATGATATAAAAGCCACTGAAAATCAGATGTCCTAGTTGTCTTGGACAAAATACATATCTTTAAAATGAGGTCTAAACCTTTCTCTTTAGTCTTTTTATGTGATTTCAGTGGTTTCCTGATGGCAGTTAGAAGGGTAGAGATGCTCTCTGAGCTGCGAATGGGCCCAGACAGGTAGGAACAGCCAGTTGAGATAATACACTGAAGGGTGGCCTTAGGGGGCTTGGTTTAGTACTAAACTTCTGTCTTAGATTTCCCAAAATGTGCCTGCAAACTGAGGGTCCAGAATGCCACAGTTATGCTATTTGATTATGTAACTCTTCTCAAACAACCTTGATCTTAGAACTTCAAAGTTAATCAGGAAAAATTAATGTGTTATCTTTTATTACACAAACTGCTGTGGCTTATATTGTACAAACTAACCACTGTTACTAGAACAGGTAATAGCTAAATTTCAGGGAGTATTACTGATTCACAATGCGAGTAATTTCAGATTTTCTGTCCATAAGAACAGTCTTAAGTCCACACAGTTGAAGTGTTCGAACTGTCTACCCTTCTCTTTGGTAGCAAAGTCTTTAATAATTGATAAGTTCTTTGTAAGGTGTTTTTATTCAGTCAAGTATAAGCCTGCAGCTTGCTAATTCAGTGCAGCACATTTGGTACAGAGGGAATAGTGGCAGTCACCTGAGAATCAGAGTAATGAAGGGGCAGGTTTCAGCCGGTGAATCACACAATCGAATAGCGTGCCGTGAAACAGAAGGCGGGATGGTGCGGGCTAAACACGGGAGGGAGATGGTTACACAGCACGGAGGGACTCGAGACAGTGCCCGTGCCCTCCGCAGGAGGAGGCAGGTGGGGGGGCTGTCGGGGATACGTGCGGGCGCTGTGCGGGGAGAAGTGCGGGGGCGGTGCGGGGATAAGTGCGGGCGCTGTGCGGGGCTGTGCGGGCACTGTGCGGGGCTGTGCGGGCACTGTACTTCCCGAGCCGCGGCAAGGCCGCCCGGAGCGCCGAGATGGGCCCGGCCAGCGCCGGAGGCGCCGAGAGCGAGTAACGCAGCCCCGGCTCCCCCCGCGGCCGGCGCGCGGTGGTGCGGGCCGGGCAGGGCCGGGCAGGGCCGGGCGGTGCCACCCCGG
>JAWWEE010000162.1:131069-208622 GCA_035221455.1 Xenops minutus
CAGCCGCCCCCCCCCCCCCCCCCCCCCCCCGAGAATGTGCCTTGGTAAGGAAGTATGTTTCATTTATGAAATAGGAAAATTAAGCCTGACTGCAACCTCTTTTTCAGATTTATTTTTTTGTAGAAAATGGCAACATTAATTCACAGTTTATCAGATCATAGCGATGATGTCAACTGCTGCGCCTTTTCATCGTCGTGCTTGGCTACGTGCTCCCTGGACAAAACCGTTCGTGTTTACTCCTTGAGCAGCTTCGCTGAGCTGCCGTACTCGCCCCTGCGAGGCCACACGTACGCCGTGCACTGCTGCTGCTTCTCGCCGTCGGGCCGCGTGCTGGCCTCGTGCTCCACGGACGGCACGACGGCGCTGTGGGACCCGCGCGACGGCCGCAGGCTGGCCGTGCTGGGGCAGCCCCGCGCCAGCCCTGTCAGGGTGTGCCGCTTCTCGCCCCGCGACGCCGCCCTGCTCGCGGGGGCCGCCGACGGCAGCCTCGTGCTGTGGGACACGCGCGCGCTGAGGCTGCTCAGGTCAGTGCCAGCCGCTTCTGACAGCACTGGGCTTTGCAGGGAGGAGAACTGGGCACAGCGCTCAGACCTACACCGGTGGGGGGGAGGATTTAGAGGACCCAAAATTTGAGAGATTGTAGTCTTTGGGGGGTTTGGAAGTTTTTTTTGTGGGTTTGTTTCTTGTTGCTGGGTTTTTTGTTGTATTGGGGGTGTTAGTTTTGTTTGTTTTTTTTTTTTTAAAACTAATGCAAACTGAAGAAGCTTTAGTTTTTACTAAGTTGTTTTACATCTAAATCCTGATTTTTTAAAAATTTAATTTCATTGATTTAACATGAAATCGGGATGCATTGCATGCTGCATTGTGTATGGTTCCTAAACAGTGAGTCAGCAAGCTGTGATGCGTAATGCACAGTTAGTGGAGCCTGACTGTACTGTGTGCTTTATATGGCATTATACATAATGGTATAAATTAGCATCAATTAAATATTTAATTACTAGGCATTTGGAGCCCAGGAAGGTCTTAGAAGCTTGACACTAATCCAGCAATCAGTTTGGAAACTATGGACCTTTCCTGAAACCATACAGTTTGAGACATAACAGTGACAGAAAGGATTATTGGAGCTAAAAGAGTTAAGTATGACATGGTTTTCACAAAAACATTTGAGACAAAGCAGATGAGCATATTTATTGATGTTGCACAGTTAAGTCCTCCTCTACAACTCTGTCTTTCAGGAAAGTCTTCAGGCCAGTTGTTGTAATCTCTACTCGGGCAACACATTATTTAGCTTTTAGAGCCACAATGAGACAACTAAACTACTCTCTAAAGTTAGGAAAGTTGTCATGGATTTGAGCAAACTGAAGTTTCGCTTAGCATTGAGGGAGCAGCTCTTTGTGAAAGCAGAGGGTGTTTGCTGTTGGTAATCCCCTGTCAAGCATGTTACTGCTTTTGTGGCTTCTCTGCCTTCCTCAGGAGCGATTTAGATGGGAACTGTAAAGTTTTTAAAATAGGTTATTATAGTTACTTGAAATCATGTAAATCTGGACATTTGTTGATAAACAGAATTCTTACAGATTTTTGCCACTTTTTTTTTAAATGCATAAAGAAATGCTGAAATGGTTGTTTGTTTTCAGATGATAAAGAAGGACTGATCACATGTTTTTTCTTAATTTTATATTTTAAGAAAATTTGGGATTTCAGTCATTACTGTTCTGAACTGTAAGGGTTTGTCTGTTTTACTACTGACGTTTTTTTATTCAGAATGCTTGTTGCTGAAGGAAGAAACACAGAAATAGTAAAAAGTAATTACTTACAAATGTATGCTATTAATATATGCAGTGATGCATGTTTTAGACCTACATCCTTAATTTCCTTCTGATTGAATGAATGTATAGTGACTATGTAGAAACTATACTGTTGTTATAAGCAGAAATTGTTTTTGTTTACATTGTACAGAAATAAGAAGGGAACTTGAACATCCCAATCCTGTTCCCTTCAACTCTTAAAAGTTCATTTCAGAGTGTTAACGGGCCAGCAGTAGTCAGCTTAACTTTAATTATATATTTTGGGATCTGTATGTGTGTATGTACTTTCAGCTGATGAATTTTTTTTTTTGTAATTTGTAATTGCAGATAGAAAAATGCACATCCTGTTTTGAAAAGCCAAGATAAGTATCACGTAGAAATTATCAAGATACTTAAAAATTATGTCAGAGGATATTAGTTAACCATTTAATGTCAGTCTGTGACCCTCTGTTTCTTTGGCAACAGCTGATTGTGCTGATGTTGAAAGAGAGAACACCTTTTGCCACAGTGTTATGTCACTTGACTAAATATATGGATGGCAATTACAACATAGGTAGCCATTTCTTACTGGCTCTGCTGTTGTAATTGACTTTTCAAATTGTGAAGTAAGATAGCTATTTAAATAATCTCTGTGATGGATATGAACAACATGAAAGCAAGTTAATTTATGTGTATTTCTCAGTATTCTCTATTTTCTGTTCAGTAGTTCCCATACTGATATCTGGCCTGCAAGTCTTAAATGCATACTCTGAGCACGTACAGGGCTATTTATTTTACTGTTACATTTTCAGAACAGAATCTCCAGCTTTTTGTGTGAAAGAAGGAAAGTCTTAAAAGCTGCACTAAGGAAAAAAGATTCTAGATATGAAAATGGGAAGCGCTGTAGTGGATTTCATAGTATTCTTAATGATAGAATTAAGGGAGCTAGTGCTTTTTAGAAGGTCCTAGTTCTCATTAGCAAGAGTCTCGGGAAAATTTATTGACTTCTGTCATATTGTTTGACACCTCTCACAGTAAATAAAATTTCTATCAGCAAAAGAGAACAAGCAGCAGTTCTACAAGGTACAGTGACAGAGTGAGTAAGACTGACATTTTTTGCTGTGTGTTACTTACGGCTGTGATTTTCTTCCTGCACTTAAAGATGCAGTTGTGCATGCTTGGTTGGATCTGCTGTTCATTAGATGGAGTGAGACACTTTCAGTTGACTGTAGGTTATTATCAGATAAAGTAAAGGATCTCAGATTCACCCCACTTCCTTCCTGAGGACTGACCGCACTTCCGTATCTGCTACAGATTTTCTTTAAAGTTTCACAAAGTGCTTTGGCTTAGTTAAAATAGAGAAATTTTTTTTCCACGTTGCATTCTCTTCTGTACGTGTTGTTCAAAATTAACCCTACATCATAAATCACAAAGTATTTTTCTCGACTGCAGTTTATGGTATGGGTTAGTAAATGTTCTGTTTTGTCTTTAAAAACAGAACAGAGGAATTGTGGGAGTATTTTTTCCCTTGTGTACATGTAAATCTGTGTTGTGATAGTGTGTATTTATCTTTGACTTTTAAAATGTATCCTGCCATAAAATGTTACTTTTAAATGTAAAGTCTGTGCAAATATCTTTAGTTTGAAAATTATTCTCACTTAAAATTATTGCTTTGGGGTGCCATCTCATGTTTTTCCTTGTACAGTCAAAGAACAGGTCTGGTTTCTGCTGCAGTGCTTATTTGGCATCTCTTTCCATATTGATCTGAGTTTCTGTTCTTTCCATTACCATGTTCCAAAGTGCAAAACTTCGAATACTTTGGCTTAGTGTATCAGATTGTGTTTGAGAGATCACCTCTTCAGGACTTTGCTTATTTTAAATTCAAAGCCTGTGTACCCTTGCTTTTCAGGTCTGGGAGTGTTAAAGATGGTTCTTTGGTGGCTTGTGCATTTTCTCCCAATGGAAATTTCTTTGTCACTGGATCATCAAGTGGTGATTTAACCATTTGGGATGATAAAATGAGATGCCTCTATAATGAAAAAGCACATGACCTTGGTGTTACCTGCTGTGATATTTCTTCACATCCAGTATCTGGTTAGTTGCTTAACTCGTTGGGAAGGAACATTTAAAAAAAAAAAAAGAGTTGTTTTATTTTGTTCTAGCTTTTGTTTTCATATTCTTTTTGTTGTCAATTCTCAAGATACAAATGACCTTGGCAAGACTTGGGTTTAGAGTACTGTCAAGTAAAAATTGTGGTCAGGTTGGTGGCAAGGAATGTACTAGGTCAATAGACAAGGTGATAACTTTGAGTAGCTAATTATCCTGCTAGGGTTTTAGAAAATGTTTGGGCAGTGTCTGCAAGCTGATCTCCGGGACAGACAGGGGTGTTAGAAAAAGCAGTGCTTGATTATCATTACCATTTTAATCTTTCATACGTTGGTTCCCCAAGGAGCAGGACTGCGTTAAAACAATGCAGAAAATTATAAACCTAAGAAGCTTCTTAGGTGTGGGATATAAATAAATAGACTGTTTTCCTGCACCTGACTTTCTCATTTGGAGGAATTTGGGGAGCCCAGAAACTCCTGTGTCCCACTAAGCTGTTCAAGAGTCCTAGAGCTGTTTTAACATTTGACTACAAAGTCACCTGCTTTTAATGGAGGAGATTGGGCAGAAGCCTGATTGTCAGCTTCAGGAAGTAATGCCATAGCTTGTCTGAACAACCTGGTATGTATGTATACTTTTGTGCTTTCTAGATCTGCTATGGAGGCAAAGTGGTCTCCATCAAGATATGCACCCTTTGTTTTCGGAGCACACGAGCTGCCCTTTCGAAGGCCCCAGAAGCTGTAACTGAGCAGCTGCTTGAATATTTCAGTGCTGGATCCGGCAATATGTACTGCTGTCTGTGCAGCACCTTGTCTAAGGAGGTGCTGCAGAGCAGGAGAGCAGGAGAAGCAGCAGGGAAGAAAGCAGCACAGAAGCAGGAGGAAGCTGAGGAAGTAGGATGTGAGCATACACTTCAGAGAACTAGTGACAGACAATACCAAATCAAACAAATGTGTGTCCACTGAGAGGTGTAGGATCTTTCTTAGTGAAAATACCACTCAAAAAACTCCATCATGAACCAAGAGTTGCATCTGGGGGCAAAAAAACATGTTGCAGCTGAAACTGAGTGGAGTGTAATATCCACCACTCCCATTTCATATTCAGATTATTCTCTTGGTTTAAGAATTACATGACCAACCCTTCAGCCTTCTGTCAAGATAGAAACAGACAACAAAGCAAGTATTTCTTACACTATGCATTTTCTTAGGTGATTTATGATCATTCTTGATTTATTGAAAGAACATATTTTCTTTTGTGTGTTGCTGTTTAATCAGAAAGGTTGAAACTTTTGTGATTTTCACCAGATAAAGCATGTTACAAAATGCATACAAGTAGTGCTTCTCAAGTACAACTTGAGGTAGTTTGAGATTGAGACTCTCTACCTACTTAATTCAGAGTAAGTTTTGATGCAGAGTGCCTGATGGGTTCTTTGAGTTTTAGGCTGTAACAGGTGGTTCTGCCTTTGAAGTGGATTCAGTCACAGTTGCCCAGAAGCTCATCATCTCTAGAGCAGTTGTGGGGTTTGGTGGAGTTTGCAGTCTTGAAGAATATAGGTCAGGTAAGGAGTAAAGTCAGACTCCTGAACTTTAGGAAAGCAGACTTGCCCTGAAGAGAGAATCTCTCTCTTCAGGGAGATTGTCACTGGGATCTCCTGGAAGACTGCCTTCAGAGACTAGGGAATGACCAGAGCGGGCGGATCTTTAAGGCAATTTTCAATAGGGCACAATAGCCAGTGATCCCCTGGAGCAAGAAATGGGGCAAGGAAGACAAGGGACCAGCATGGCTCAGTAGGGACCTGCTGGTGAAACTGTAGGACAGAAGCAAATGCACAGGCAATGGGAACAAGGTACAGGTAAGCTGGGAAGAGTCTAGAGATGAAGGATGATTGTGCAGGGATGGGTGAGGAAGGTCAAGGCGAAGCTGGAGCTGAACCTGGCAAGTGATGCAGTGTCCAGCCTCTCAACCCTCCAGCACTCCCAAATCCTTCTCCCAGGGCTGCTCTCAGTGTGTTCATCCCCAGCCTGGATTGATCCTGGGGGCTTCCTCAGACCATCCAACCACTTTCCTATCCTTCTAGCAGTCCACTCATGGAACATGAAAACTCAGAAATGTTTGTATCCACTGAATTGAGAGGAAAGCTAGAAAACTATTACCATTGTATTTCATGTTATAATGCAGTATTTACTGAGTGTTGGGCTGAACTCCAGCCATGGAATGTTAACTTAGTTTATAAAAATGAAAAATCGAACATCTGAAAGTATGAAAATTCCCTGTCAGATACTCTGAAATTCTGTACATACATATGTGGTTAAGTTTGAGAACTACTGAACTGTAGAGAATATGGATATAACCTTATAATTAAGGTTAAAAGAGTGTGTTGGTGCACTCAGTAGATAGAGGAATCAAACATTTACCATCAAGAAAACTTAAAATACAAGCACAACTCTGGTCTTCATCTACTTGTTCAGGAAACTGTATAAGAGTGATACCAATTTCTTTAAGTGGATTTAGAACTTCTGCAATGATTTTTATGCTGATGTAGTTCACTGGTATGCTATTATTTTCAGTGCTTCTGGCTCCCATTAATATATTTAATTTTATCAGGTAGTGAAAATGGATTCAAATACTTCCAGATGGCTTCTTGTGGACAAGATAATCAGATCAAACTCTGGCTTATTTCGTTTGCAGATTTCTTAGGTGTGTATAGCAATGTTTTTTTCATATGCCAATGTCTTAAGTCTCTAGTGACAATTTAAATCAAATTTATACTGCTGGATTCACAACCACAAGTTGAAAGTTTGAAGGTCATAAAAAAGCAATATAAGTCAGGGAAGGAAGAGCTAGAGAAGGCGTGAAGAAGAGGATTATGTAGCAGTGGGAAGCTAGTTCAGGGAAAAGTTTCTGAATTGGTAGCAGGAGACCAGCAGAGGCATTTCAGCACTTGGTAATGGTGCACCATTTAGATTTCATTTAGCCATCTATTTACCAAGAATAGTAAAAGTAAAGATTTTTTTTAAAAAATTCTACTGTGGCCTTTGAGTAGGTCAGTAGGTTGAAACATCTTAATCTGCCAGGCCAGGAAGAGGTTTTCTTTCATGTTTCAGTGTATCCTGGACCTTGAGCAAGTGCTGGAGAAATGAAAACAGTGTTGACTCCTGCTAAAACTGCAACGTAGAGACAGAGTAAAGGACCAAAACCATTTTCAGTGGGTACTTTTTTGTAATCTCTTTTATATAAAAGTCTGTAAGGATGACTAGTGTGTGTAGAGATACATAGTTATCTAAAACCCTTTGAGACATGCTAAGACTACAAAGCGAGGGAGTTGAAGATATTGAAATGAAGTCATTAAGTTGTCTCTGTGATCTTTTATTCCCTTCTTTGTAGATAGTGTGTCACAGAGTCACATCCTTGGTGGAGCTTTACGCTTCTAAAGGCAGATTTTGTTGTACCTTGTCAGATGTTCCAATTTGTAATAATTGACTTTTTGTATTTTTAGGTGCTGAATTAAAATATAAATGCACATTGAATGGACACTCTGCCCCAGTTCTGGCTTGTGCATTTTCATATGATGGGCAGATGTTGGTCTCAGGGTAAGCACCATCTTGTTTAAATTTCGTGCAGATGGCTGTCCAGGTCCATGCTTCAGTATTATAAAGCAGAAAGTTCAAACAAGTTGTAGATGTCTAAATATCTATTAGCAACAATTAAGGAATAGTTCTGTGACCTCCAGAGCTATTGAAGTGTCTTTACAAGTGGCCTGTGTCTTTCGGGTAATTGAGTCTGAAATCTAGGGTGTTACAAGCTCTGTTTTCTTGAGTATTGTAAGGAGATTCATGATTTCCTGGTTTTGGGGCATTTATGTGGCCTTTTATGGGGATACACCAGCACCTTTTGAAAATACAAATCTACTTTGCAATCTTAGCATCTCTGGGACACCATTTAGGATTTCTTTCTCACACCTTTCAGAAACTTTTTCAGAAAGTTAAACATCTTGTCTTTGATGGATTTGGTTGAACTTAAAAATTTCTTCATTGATCCACACCCAGAGTATGGCAACATAAGCCTTTTTTCTATGAAAAGTGCATGATTAAAATGACTGTAGACCTGTGTTCTTGATGTCAGCCCTGTACAAAAGAATGGTTATGACCCAAAAAAGGAATCGTGAACCATCAGTTAGAGGCTAATATTATTAGTCTTTGTTAGAAGGGGATAAGGGAGTTGCCAGTGTTGTTGCAAGGTCACTCTACTGTGTTTGAAAAACCCTGGAGGGTGAAGGTGGTGGGAGGATTCCTGATGACTGGACAGATGCAAATGTCCAAGAGGGGCAGGATAGAGGATCCAGGGAACTGCAGGCCAGTCAGCCAAACTCAAGTTTGTGGTAAGTTCATGGGAAAAAGCCTGCCAGTGGGCTTGGAAGGCACTTCCAACAAGCATAGAGTGTTTGTGGAAAGCATGAGGAAGTGACGAAGGGCAAGACTGAGCTGTGTGTGAGGGCAAGGCTGGCTGTGGGAACAGGGAGAGCTGCTGGCTCTGAACACGGGCTCCCAGGGCCACAGCCCAGCTGTAAGGGGAGGAAGGCTTGGAACAGGGAGCTGTGGAAAAGTGGTGGCATGGTCACTCTTAACAGCTGGTGCTGTTGTTGGTCAGCAGCAGCAGCTTGTTGTTAGTGGCTTTCCTCAGAGATTAAGCTATTGAGAGAGGAAATTATAAATAAGGTAGATGTAATTGCTGATGGTTTTATGAATATTAGTGACTGTATGCTCTTACTCTGCTCTTCTCATGAGAAGTATTTAATCACTTCTAAAGTAAGCGGCAGCTTGGAGTAGCAAATACAGTCGTTCCACTCTGCATTTGAACTGTCTGTTACAACTGCAAGATTGATGTCTTGGAGAGGAAAAAGAAAAGACCACAATTGCCAGCAAATAAAACTAAACAAACTCCAGGAGACAATAGCTTGCTTTGACGTTTTGCTGTGTATTCTTTCTAAGGAATCTTTTTTAGTATTTGAAGATCATTATGAATGTTTGCAATGTAGTTATTTTCCATTAGACATACAGATTATTGTTTTCACTTACATTGTTGTTAGTGAAATGCCTATCCCATAAAGCCTTTCAGGAAACACTACTGCTATGGTAAATAACTGTACAATTTGTATTTCATGAAATATATATGTACTGATTGCATTGCACAGCTGTATTTTATGTATTGCATTACACTACTTCCTCTGGCTTGCTCTGCAAATGGAAAAGGCCTCAAAAATAAGAAGGGCTGAGAATAGATTTTGAATAACCAGACTGTGCATCTGCTTTACAGATGCTGCTTGCAAAGACATGAAGTAGAGCCATGGTACAGACAGTGGGGCCAGTTTGCAAAAGGACTGTGCAAATCCTCTGCCTCGGGAATTGTCATGCAAGGGCAGGGATTTGTATTGGCTAGTTTTTCCATCATGCTGGAGGGACAGCTTGTCAGTGTTGTTTAAGGCGGATGCAGGTGGAGGGGAGATAGAGATCTCATTCATAAAGTGTTCTTAAGAAACCTGTTTGATGTTTATGGGTGGAAAAGGCTTTTTCCTCCCTTTTTCATGAAAAAGTTTCCTTTTCCCTCTCAGCATCATTTTAATGTCAATGCGTTTTGGGTTTTTTTAAAGGTCTGTGGACAAGTGTGTTATAATCTATAAAACTGTAAGTATAGCATAATGCAAATCATTTATTGGGTTATTAGAATCTTTAAGTATCAGCACTGCTTCTGCAGTGTCTTATCAATGTGAAGGAATATTGAATAATAGAAACAACGTAATCCCAAAATACTTACTGTGCGTTTGGTGGGAGGAAGGGGAGGAGTCTAAGGAAAAGTGTCTCTTGAGAATTGACCAGTCTTTCTCACTTTTATCTACATTTTGAAGATTCATTATTTGATTTCTCCACAGTAGGGTATTATTAATTTCATATTTACAAGTTATGTTTGTATTGAAGGAGAAGGATTTTTTGGTTATCCTAACATGCTTAGGTTCCAAAGCAAGGAGCGTAAAATCAGGCACAGTGATCACAGAAATTCTTTTGTTAATTACATATAAAGTGCACATAAAATAGAAGCATAATAAAGAATTCAGGGAAATTTTTATGTTACAGAGGGTGTCTTCTCTTTAAAAACATACTGTTTAAGTGTTTTCTGTAATAATGTTACTACGTCCTTCGTGGTTCACCTGTAAGTGCTTTTTACCTTTAGTACTTTCTAGTATTAAAAGTAATAATCATGTTGCTGAAAATGAAAGAGGAACAAATTTTAAGCTTCTTCAGCCAATATGGATGTGATTCCTTCAGCTGCTGTTTCTGGCACTGTTCCATGTTGGCTGATTGGGAAGGGTAGCAGTGCTCCAGGGAATCCAGGGGGCGCTTCAGGCAGGAAATTCAAGTTGCATTTCTGCCTCTGCTGCTGATCAGCTTTGTCAAGGTTGTGTAACTTCTCTGAAGGTAACTTGTGTCACCTTTCAAGCAGCAGTATTTCTTATTTTGAGAAGAAGCATCCAAATGAAGGCATGTTCTTTTTATTCTTTAACATTTAAAAACACAAACCCTCTTTTACAGAGTACTGGCAATACCCTTCATACTTTGTCTCAGCATACCAGGTAAGAATTCAATACAATTTTTCTGTTTCACTGCCAATAAAGAAAATAATTTTCTCGTGAATTTTCACACTTATTTTTTTATTTGTAGATATGTTACAACTTGTGCTTTTGCACCACATAGTCACTTACTTGCCACAGGCTCAATGGATAAAACTGTGCACATATGGCAGTTGGACCTTAAGCAGTCCTGTGCAGGTCAGTGTGTGAAGTATTTGTAATGTGTTCTTTCAATTCAGAGCACCTTCTGAAGATGAAAACCCCTACATTCTTACCTGCAGTTAATGGGTAACCTCAGGATTGTGCACCTATTGCCTTTTCCCTGCATTGACCTGACTGAGGTCCTACAGAGGTGTATTCTTGTTATTTTTTTAAAGAAAAACATACTACATGTATCTTAATTTATCTGTTGTATCTTCTTTTCTGATATTTACCATTGCTTACTCTCTGGACAGCATTTAAGAGATGAATATTATTGTCAGAGTGCTGAAAGACTTTTTGGACAAGCATCATTTGTGATGAATTAAACAGAAAATATGCTAATGGCAAGCATAATTGTCCAGAAAAACAGCTTACCTGCTGTTATAGCTGAAAAAACCCAGAGTAAATGTTACAAAATATATCAGCACCCAAAATTTGTGGAACAAAGGTACATATGACCTTGTTCAAAGCACAAGAGTTAGTTTTGGCTTTGGTCTGCTTTCTAAGGAGGTGTGAGATGGTTCCAGTGTCTGCTGACACTTTTCTGGATTTTAGTTCAGTTCAGGTTTGACAGACATGTAGGCATCTGAGAGATTAAATTCCTTTAAATTCTGAAAATTGATAGGTAAAAGACAAAAATTACTGTGTCCTCCCCCCCAATAATGTCTAACAAGCATTTCTTTTGTTATATGGGGAATGTATGGTACTGAGAACACTTAAAAAACAGGGCTCATTAATAACATTGGTTCTTAGAACTGAGGGGTTTCATTGTTTTTTAGATTTTGTGGGGTTTTTTTGTTTGAGTTGGTTGGGGATTTTTTTGTTTGGGGTTCATTTGCTTTGTTTTTTAACTATCTTCTTCATTTCCAAAGGAAGTACTGTAGAAACTGAGTCTAACGTGGCTGTTGAGGACTGGTCAGAGGATGATGTTTCGGCCTGGCTCTGTGCACAAGATTTAGCAGACTTTGTTGAGCTGTTCAAAATGAATAACATTGATGGCAAGGAACTACTGAATCTTACTAAGGAAAGTCTTGCTAATGAATTAAAAATTGGTAAGAGTATGGAAATTCAAATAGTTTTAAATCTTTAAAGTATTTTGAAATGTTGTAATAAAAGAAAGTTAGCAGTTCCATTCATGGATTTTTTCCCCCCTGAAATGCATTTTTATTTCAGTACGACTGTTTTGTGTGTTGACTTGGTCTCTATCAGGTCACAGTGTCTCCGTGTATCAGCCAGCTTTGTTGAATTCTAGAAACAACAGAGGTGCTGGGAATCTCACAGCCATTGTCATCTGTGAAAGACACCTGGTGACCTCAGTTTCTGCAGGCTTTCTTTAGCATTTATGTAGCCCAAAACTCTGTTGCAGCATCATCAGCTGAGGCCAATCAATTAACGCTGACTAGAAAGTTCTGTGAGAATTGAATAACCTGCTGAAAATAGAGTTCTTTGTGGGAACAGGAATCAACAAAGGTATAAAAATTATGGCCTGATAAAATTGACATGAAGAATTGCTCTCTAACTGCCATGCCTCAAACATCTACAAAATAGGAAAGTACTGTCTGCCCAAGATGAACAGGATTTTTCAGTGTTACTCAAATTCAATTAAATTTGAGGAGTCTGTCACCACACAGTCCTGGCTCTGCAGCACTGCTGCACCTGTGTTGCTTTTGCTGGTTGTATTCCTTACTCCGAGTTCCTCTTGGGCAGCAGGAATGAGAGCCCAGGGCTGGGCTGGATGGAGGGTTTTGGTTTGGGGGTGGTGGGATGGAGCTGTGTCTCCCATAGCAACTCCTGACTCTCTGCCTTACCTGTCTGTGCTGTCCACTTCATGTATAACTAATTTTTCAGAGTCTCTAGGCCTGCGCAGTAAAGTTCTCCGGAAAATTGAAGAACTGAGGCTGACAAGGATGTCAGTTTCTGTTCCTGTGCCTGATGAGTTCCTGTGTCCCATAACAAGGGAGCTTATGAAGGATCCTGTCATTGCAGCAGGTATGTCTTTACATGACATGGATTAAAATTAATTACTTGAGGCCTGTTTTACCAGAAACTCTTCTAAATAGCTGTTGCAACAAAAGCCAATTGTGGTAAGTGTTTAATTTGCCAAATGACATCTCTGATAGGGAGAAAAACACTGTATCAAGCAATTTTTTCCTTTTTTTCATGTTCCTTCCTTTATGTGCCTTTGCAAATATGTCTTCATGGGGCAACAGGCTTTAGCTGTGTTAGGCATTTGCTATTAATGAGCTTTTACTTCACATTATGGGTCCTTCAGACTGAGAAGACAGTCTTATTTAATGTGCATAATAAACTTTGGTGCTTTGCAGTCAGAGACAGAAACAGGAAACAAGCTTGAACTGTTTATATTCACAGAAAAGCTTTCACAGACTATAACCTTATTGTAAATCTCAATTTTCCTGTTTGGATGTATTTCCTTACTTCCCTTTTACATTTCAGTAGCTAAAGTTTGTAGTGCCACACTGCCCAAGCCTCTATGATGGAGCTTTTGTTGATATTTTTTTGTAGATGGCTATTCCTATGAAAGGGAAGCAATGGAACACTGGATCAGCAATAAGAGACGATCTAGCCCCATGACCAATCTTCCCCTCCACTCTCTTATGCTCACACCAAACAGGACGCTAAAAATGGCCATCAGTCGCTGGCTGGAGACACAGCAGAAATATTAAACCACTTCATGTTGAAGTTGTTTGTCCAAGTTAATTGGAATTTTGTGTAGCTAAAGGAACTAATTGTATCAGAAGCAACTGGACAGAAAAATCTCTGTATCTGTTCTAATCTGTGGCCGCTGCAAAGAAAACCTTCATTGGTTGGAAGCTCCCATTTAAAGTTATCGGTTATTTTTCCTTTGTGATATTTCTGTTCAAAAAATGAAGTACTCAATCACAGTTTTTCAAATAAAGTTTTCTTAAAATTTTCACTACATTTATAACTTTTGAGTCTACAGTCTTTCAGAAGGTAAGAAATAACAAAGTATAGGATCTCTATCATCCCTTCCCATCAGGGACTGCATCTCATCCCACAGGTATATCAATCATCTTTATTTTGTATGGAAAAAATACAGTAGCTGTGCAAAAATAGAACTACAGGACAAGACTAACATAGGAATTGTACAAAATATCAAAGAAACGGTAAACAATAAATAAGCTAAAGCATAATGATGCAAACTCCAAAAGGACTGGTAGAGCTGGGTACAGCTGTTTCCAATGTACACAGAATGCTGTGACCAAGCACTTTGACAGAGTGTAAAGCTGAGCTCTCCAACTGAATTGCACTCATAGGAATGTCACTGGAGCCGTTCCTTTCCAGAACGTTCTTGCAAATATAAAACCTTATTTGCTCCAACACTAAAAGCAAAAAAACTTCACAACTTCATCCTGTCATGCAACTGCACATACACTTTTCCTCAAACTTTCATCTTCACTCCATCCATTTCTTGAGTTCCCACAAAAACACTTACTAAGCATTTAATTGCTGTACCTTTTCACAAATAGTAAATCATTTTGCTTTAAGATAGCACCCAATGGTGATGAGATAACCTACATAAAGTGCGATTATTGTTAATAGGCCATAATATCGTGTTCTTCAGTGCAGTAACCAATATGGTCAAAGCCTCTTAATGCACATGCAAATGTCACTCTTTATTTGATTTCTTCTAGTTACTAAAAACAGTTATATTTACATGTCAAAACATGGCTGCTTATAGTTTACTCATACACAAATTATTTATACTTCCTAAATGTACATCATGCAACCCAAATTAGATCCCGCTAGAAAAGTGATAAAATACTATCTTTGATTTAAAAAAATGCATGCATGTACAGATCTGAGTATTCTGCAGCAGATTATCTTCCTTAATACTGCTGTGAGAAGTAAGCACTTAAGCACTGGAGAGGCACAAGTATTATGTGTGAGATGCAACAGAACCAAAAGCGAAGATTGAAGCCCTACGTGAAAGGAAACTTATTTAATGGTAAAATGTAATGAAAAGGATTTCTCTGCTCAGGGTCCTGCACTGTTGAATGGACAACCCTAATTGACTCTTTCTACAGAAATCTGTTATTCCAGTTACTGTCACTGTCCTGTGCTGGTAGGAACAGTCTGAAGTGGTTGTATCCCAGTAAGGATGGGCCGGCACTGACTGTTCCCTGGGAGCCAGCTGTGCCCAGCTTGTGAGTGTTGCTAGAACAGCACACACCCTGTGCTGTGATGAGCCAGGTTCACCCTGTAAATACCCTAAGTACTATTTATACATTTGATTCAATGAAGGATCGCTTTGGTTTTGCTGTGGTGCTGTGGCTGAGGTGCCCGTCCTGGCTGCTGTGGGACGCTGCTTTGGCTGCAGCATCAGGGTGTAAATAAGAACCTTGGCTGAGGGACTTGTCTGGGCAGTGGGGAGGGATTGGGCAGGGGAGCTCCTCACGTTCTCTCAGCTGCACACTGCTCTGGTTGCCATCTCCTGGGGCAGCACCCAGAGAGGGGGTTTTACCTTGGAAGTGTTTGACTGAGAACTGCTCGCAGTTTGAGGGCTGGATGCCCCCAGGAGCAACGTTTGTGGATAATCCATCTGATGCCTGAGAGTGCCAAGTGCGACTGGATTGCATATTTTGCTGCTGGAACCTTGCAGTCTTGTCCATGATTCCCATAAATGGGGTATTGCGAGGGCGGTGCTCAGCACCTTGAGCCTGACTGATGTTACTCTCCTTGAGTCGAACATCGGGGCCCAGCCCCTTAATGCTGCCTGAGAAGCTGCTGGCTGAGGTGAAGCTGCTGCTTGAGCTGGCCAGAATCACACTGCTCGATGGAGAGCTCGGAGAGACAGCACTGGGTCCATGGCTTTGCTGCCTCGTGCTACTGAAGTTCAGCTGCGCAGGCGCCGCTGACCTGTCAGTGGGTTTAGACTTACTGGCAAAAGAATGAGAAGAGAGAGTCTTGTGATGCTGTGGATGGGAACACTGATTGGATGTGAACTTCTCACTGCACAGTTCAGCACTGGAATCTGTGGAAGCACTTCCAGATGACAATGTGCTTGTCCCATCCAAATGCTGACTTCTAGAGTGCCGGACAGGCAAGGGACTTTGGGGAAGATGCTGCACGGATGATTGTGCCTTGGTGTTACCTTGACTGCTTCCTGGTTTAGATCCAGGCTGGATGGAGCTCAGGTGCTGATTAGTTTTTACAATCTGTGCCTGCTTTGTTGGCTGCATGATCAAGCCTGGCTCTCTCAGGTACTTAGTGCTTGTTCTGCTTTGAGGGGACACAGACGGAGCTTTTTGTTGAACGCCTTCCTGAAGGGCCCTGCTGAATGATGAAGCAGCTGAGGAACATTGCAGCCTTTGTAGAGGGGGAACAGATTCATCGGGCTGTGACAGTTCATCCTCCCTGTCCTGAAGATTAAAATTATCATTCATGCCTGATACAATACCCTCCTCATTATCAGAGTTGTTGGTTTGCTCCAGTAGCTGGGGAGACTGATGTTTCTGTTGCTGTGTTCTCTGCAACTGTTTGCACTCCTCTTCCACCCGAGCCAGGAGACGCTTTATCTCCTGATTGCTGGGACACAGCTGAGTGGCTTCACGTAGGTCAGCAAGAGCAGCCAGTAGCTTTCTGTTTAGGAAAACATAAACAATGAAAATCCGAGTCCCAGCATTGCCTACTACTAATCCACTTTCACCACTAGCAGAGAAATACTCTGATGTGTCATTTCCTGCTGCAGGTGGTGACAATATAAGAACTGGATGTTCTCCACCTCAGGAAATTCTTCCCAATGGTGGAACCACAGCCCAACCCTAAGCCCTTCCCTGAGTGTCGTGACAGCCTGTGCAGGGAGGCAACAAGTCTCTGTTGGGAACAGCAGGAGCTGACATTTTATCTCACAAGCCCTTCACAGTAACCTCCAGAGTGGAGAACCTACTGAACCCCACCTCATGACCATTTACTGATCTGTTTAGAAGGGACACGGTGAATCAGAGAGACACTGAATCAAAAATACACCTCTCCCTGTCCTTCAGCTATACCTCTACAGTTGGGTATTTTTCCAGCCTCAAAGAACCAGCTCCTCCTCTCTCCCCTTGTTTTTATCTTCAACTGCTAATAATTCAACATATTCTGTCCTGTAAAACCAGCCAGTAATAAATGATAAACACTGGTAATAAAGCAGGGATAAGGCTGAGTGCCACACCGCTGGCCACATTCTGCTGAGTCATGTGAGTAGCACACCCATTCACTCTTACACTTAAAATAATTCCTCTTCATATCAATTTGTTCCTTTCTGGACTGCCCAGTAATTACATAAACAAGTATTCAATACTGCTCTTTGGGTGTGGTTGGCTTTAATGGAGACAGATGGAAAGTGCACAAAAAATAACTTTTCTTTGTAAATTCCAGTAGAAGAGAACAAGTTATTTAAAAAGTTTAAAAAAAAATGTGTAGAGAGATGCATAGATCAAACAGTACCTGCTGTTCCTCTTGGCTCTTGCTCTGGCATAATAGGCCTCGTAACACCTGGGCTTCAGATCCAAGGCTTTGGTAGCAAACTCTTCAGCCATACCAAAGTCCTGACAGTGGAACCAAACACACTGGTTACACACCACCAGGCAGAGGAAGCTGCAGGCTCTGGGTCCATGTCCAGCCCCCACAGAACAGCTGAGCCCGTGGCACAGGCTCTGCCCCCCTGGAAGCACCCATGGCACGGCCACCAGGCTGGGCTGTGTGATAGCAAAGGGTGGTGGCAGCACTTTCCATCCAGTCTTTTAGAAGTACCACAGATATCCAGCAGTTCATCATACCAGAATAACTGGATGACTTAAACCAGCTGTAATAGATCCCCCATTGCAACACGCCCTCATCTTATAAACTGCTGACAAAGCCCAAAATCAGGGTACAGTGAGAAAAGGATTCTAAAATAGCACAAATAAATGTCCACATACAACCCAAACAATGCAGTAGGAAAGAAGCCTCAGATTCCCAAAGCCAGAAAGGCAGCAGAGGAACAGCAAGATCTTACATTTGTTTTTCGGCGACACCGTGACATGTTGAGGTACAGTGAAACCCTGAGCTCGGTGAAGGCTTTCATTTCCTCTCCAAAGCCTTCCCTTGGGAACTTCCTCAAGGCGTACTGGTAGCGCTGGGCTGCTTCCTTCATCTTGCCTTTCTGCACATGTCAGGGAACAAGAGGCTTTTCACAAACTTTTAATATTGCAACACTTGCAAAAAGGCGTTTTTATATTTGACATCTACCAAGAGGTGCCCTTCAAGCAGAGAACAGAGGTTTTTTTAAAAAATACACAGTATGGGCTACACTGGCATACAAGCACAATGAGAGAATCTGCATGTTAACTAGAGTGTGTGTTTGTTTCTGAACTCAAAATGTTTAATGGTATCTGATCAGGATAATACCTGCATTAATAACACATACTGCTAGTACCAGAAAAAATCAGGTATGACACATGCAATTTTTATTTCATTTTTTTAAACAGCCCAGTAAAATATTAGATTATGAAAAGAAAGTATTAAGAAATTTAATCTACCTTCAGGTAGAAGTCCAAGGTTCTGGTATCAGAAAAAAATACAAATCTACCTACTTTGTACAGTGTATTTCCTTCTTCCATCAGTTTCTGCAGCAGAATCAGGAGGATATCGGGTTTTGAGGTGGCCATTGCCCAGGCTGCATTCCCTGCAAGTCAAATTTTAAGGATCTCTTGACAAAGGGGAAGAAAGTGTGTTCCTACTGTGAATCTGGAGAGCCTAACCCTACTTCAGGAGACATTCCACCCACGTGGAACTCATATACCTGGTAGCATCACCGTTACAGTGTGCACAGATGTTTAAATGACATCTCTCTCCTACCTGCCCCCTGTGCCCACCATAAAGCTCAGGCCAAAGGATGGACCTGTGTTTGGTCACACTTACTACCCAGACAACGTGAAATAATGATGAAGTTTCACTTAATTATCACAGACACAATGGCACCATGTACTTGTCTATTGATAATACATGATTTGGACATACATTGTTTTGCCTACTCTTTGCAAAAAAAAAGATTCTATAATTTATTAAAAGAAGGTTACTAAAAGGTAAAACTTGTTAATCTAAATCATTAATAGGTCAGACTTATGTATCACTAATAGCAAATCATCATTTTCTTGTTTAATTATATCATGATAGAGTAACCATGTACAGAGTGACTCCTCCAAACCTGGCCCTCAGCACACTAAAAACAAAGGAGCAGAATAAGCTCCTTCATTTCCCCACTTGTAAAGTGAGTCTTGTATGTCTGACTTTAAAGATTGTTTCTCTTGAGTGGGCATCTGTAAAACAGACAACCAGCAAAAATCTGGTGTTTCCAGTTATTTAATCTCCTTTACAGAAACGACTGCTCCTGGCAGAGCAGAAGGCAGCTGTTTCTCCTGGAGCAGGGCAATTCCACTGACCCAGCTTAGCTCCTTTTCTCAGCAGCATGACCACGACCGAGGTGTTACGGCAGCCAATGGCTCTGTCCAGGGGCCGCATTCCACTGTGGTCCACGTGCTCTATCATTGCTCCTTTGTCCACCAGATACTGCACCTGGGAAAAGAAACGAGACAAGCCTTGCAACATGACTTGTGGTAGGAAAGGCAGACCAGTGAAATATTTAAGCTACCACCTATCCTCCTAGAAATACACTGAGTGTATGTTCAAGTCCAGTGAAATCCACCGAAGGCAACACAGCATGGGCAGCAGTGGCAGGTTGGATGGAAACAACAGTCCTTTTCCAAGGCCATTACTTGCCCAAGTGGGGCCAGCAGTGATCTCTGAAGGGAAGAGGCTCCAACAGTCCTGCCCAGACAGGCCCCATGACCCAGAGCCACAGGCCTGCTCAGGGACCTCTTTGTTGACACCATCCCCCCTGGCCAGTGGCTGAGCACAGAGGCCAGTGGGACTGGTCTGTGAGGGGACGTGGCAGCTGGCAATGCTCCAGCTCAACCATCTACAGCAAAGACAGGGACAGGAAGGGGCCTGGACACCCCTCACTCCCCTGCAGAGTCTATCCAGTGTCCCAACAAATAGTGTCGGGAACCTGCTAAAGGCAGTGCAGAACCTGAGGGCTTACTTACAATTTGAAGGTAATTCTGACAGAGGCTGAACAGGACCAAGTGCTACAGTGAGTTCCCTGCACAGCAGCCCCTGAAGTGCTGTTCTGAAACAACATTGTCTGCAAACTCAGAAATACAGATGCGTGAAAGGCTGCATGTGCTGTTCCTTCTAGTTCCCTGATGACCTCCTGGATCTGTCCATAGTGCCTTCCTCTTCCTACACCTCTCCCTGGGGTCTCTGCTGCACGAAGGCAGCACCTGAGCAGGACCCTGTCAGGGGACCTCCATGGGTTTGCAGCCTAATTCTGGGCTTCTACCTCAACTAGAAAATGCTTTTCTGAGCAAACACTTGTACTGCAGTTGGGATGTGAGCAGCTGTAAGCATCTTTACTATTTCCCCAAATTTTCTTTCCATTTTAGTTGGCAATACTTTTTCTAAGCTCTGTTTTGTATTATGAAAATTTAGTACATGCTTAATTTATTGTTATACTTACAATATCAGCATCTCCATAAAAAGCTGCCAAGTCTAGGGGTGTTCGTCCATTTTTGTCTGTCTGATCAGTTGTTGCACCTTTCTCTACTAAATACTGAACCACTTCCCTGTGGCCTTTCAGACATGCCCAACTCAGAGCTGTCAGTCCCTCCTTGTCCAGAGATGAAATAGCTGCACCTGTAAAATTAAAATTAACTTTGTTAGGAAGATATTCTGTTGAACAGAAAAAATTGCCTAACACACCGATGCAGTCTCTGGTGCATCTGTGCAGCCTCGATCCACTATTTATTTCCTACCTTCAGAAAGCAGAAATTCCACAGTGCTCAGATGTCCTTCACAAGAAGCCACCATCAGTGGTGTTCGGCCTTGCTTGTCACTTAAATTCACATCAGCCCCGTGCTCCACTAGAAGTTTAGCAATCTGAAATAGAAAATAGCAATTTAAAATACATCGTACCAGGGGAGGTTCAGATTGGATAGTAGGAAAATTTCTTCCCTGAAATGGTTGTCCAGCCCTGGCACAGCTGCCCAGGGCAGTGGTGGAGTCCCCATCCCTGAAGGGATGTGGCACGTGGGGACACAGGTTAGGGGTGGCCTGGGCAGTGCTGGGGGAATGGTGGGACTTGGTGAACTCAAGAGGGCTTTTCCAAACTTAGTGACAGTATGATTTTATGAAATTGGTAGACTAAGATTTCACAATGTCATGAACTTTTAAAACAGAGGACTAAGGTGTTATATATAGCAATCACTGGGAAATTCTGTGCAGGTCAAGCTCTGACTGTTTGCAGTCCAGGGCCTTGTCCTGGCAGGAGTGGCCAGCATCAGGAAGGCTCCTGCCTCCAACAGTCTCTCTCTGCACAGCAGCATCTGAGAGGTCTGAAATGGCCTCTGATCTTGGCCTAGGAAACAAAATATTTTAACTCACATGTTATTTTTCAGGTATGTTACAACTAAGGCCATTGTGCAGCCGATGAATTTTATGTGTTATTTCAAGGGATACAAAGGGTGTGGAAGGGAAGCTGATGCAAATGCCTATTAGAAAACGTACACTAATTTATTTCAGAACTAGAGAGGGGAGGAGTCAGGGCCCAGCTCCCAAGGGATCCCCAGGCTGTGCAGACCTGCCAGTGGCCCTGGCGCACGGCGCAGAGCAGTGGGGGGACCCCCCTCCTGTTGGCTCTTGTCACGGCCGCCCCGCGCGCCAGGAGGAACTCGCACACATCCAGCTTCCCTCTTCCTGCAGCAGCTGTGAGGGCTGGAGAGAGCATTGCATCAGCACCAGCTCTTGGCTGGCTGACCCTTTACACACACACACACACACGCAGCTGTCACTGAATCCCCCGTTTCAGCTTTTCACTTTGACCCTCACTGAAAGCTGGAAAGGACCAAAAAAATACTTTCTCCATTATGATTCCCCCTCTTATATTCTGCTCAAATTGTCTTTTAAATGGAGCTTGAAATTAAAATTTTGTTGTTGTGTTGAAGCCACACCAGTCATGCTGACACTGTTTAGAAAACACATTTGCATGCAACTTCTGCAAGATCAGCAAAGGACTTGCCCCTCCAGTTTCTAAAGCCCAAATGAGCAACCCTAATTAGGAAAAATAGGACAAAGGAAATACCTGTTTCTCCCCACAAGGCATCAGTGTCATTGATGTCCACGTCATGATCCTTTTCAACTGTCAGGATGTAGTGAACCACCTACAAAACCAGGGAGCAGAAATGTGCTGAGCCACAAAAGTATCAGTTGTCACAAGATAAAGTAAAGGATAAAAGATGGGGAAAAATGAGAGCCTTTCTCTCTTATGCATATCATCAAAGAAAATCAGTATTGTTCAAAGCAAGTTCAGCAGGATTTTAGTACAACTTGAAGGTGAGGGAATGTTATTGAAAACAGTTTAAAGAAAGCCCAGTGCCCTTCTGTGAATTGGTGGGTTTGCATGACTATGACTTAAAGAGCTCTTGTGTGACCTACATACACCAGAATAATCAAAATAATGCCAAAAATAAAGCATCCCAGTTCAGTGAGGAAATTCCCCATTGTCTAAGATAAAGGATGAAAAAGAGAATGTTTGCAAAATGGCAACTCCTTGGTTTTCCCTTTCACATTGTTTATATCTCACCTGTTTCTCTAAATTCCTTCCCAGAATGGTTTAAACATATGTTGATAAATGGTAATTGTTAAAGCTGAAATGAGTTAAAAATCAAGTTTTGCTGTGTTACTATTTTATTAAGGAAATCTATGTTTTGAAACCACCTGCTGAAATATTATTAAACTAAAACCTCTTCTAATGGCTGTTTTAAACAGATTTTCTAGCAGGGCACATGGTCACTGAGGCTGCAGGTGAGGGAGGAGAATCACAATAACAGAAGTTTGGGACGCTACAGAAAAGGACAAAAGATCTGGGTATGTTCAGGCTGTCTGAAAACTGTTGTATACAACAGATGGAAAAATCCTAGAATTTGAAATACCAGAACATTTTTTTTAAAAATTCATCAAACACACAAGTCCTTTTTTCTACCTAACAATAACTGAGCTTCTTAATGCCTTAAGAATAGAGAACCATGGACATTTTCAGGTAAGTATGATTAAGGAGCTGACTGGTTTCATTTAATCACTAAATAGCAAACAAGAAGTTCTACAAGAGCAAAGGAATTATTCATTAATCCCAGTTAACCATAGCTCAGAATGCTCAAGTTTATATTGTGCAACAGCAATGGCTTATATACCATATCATAAATTGACTGCGTGTGGGCATTTCTATATGTGAATCATTTAAACAACTTTAAAGACCAAAGTCTTGATCTTACAGAAATTAAAATAGATTTAAAAGAAAGAAATATTGAAATGGCTTTACTGAAGAGGTTTTTCTTCCACTTTTGGCACATCACTTAATACATAACAGGAAATCATCTCAGCATAGTGTGATCTTTATTTAAGTACCTTTACTTACTCGTTCCTTTTATATCAAGGTTCAATTTATTTTCCCAATGAACACACAACATACTTGTATTACCCAAATATCTAAAGCATTTTGAGTATTTCTTATGTGTTCACTTTACTGTCCGTCCCAAATTTCTATCTAAAGTGACATTAAGCTGATGTCTGTAACTTGACATATACATAAGGTAAAAAGTCAAGCATGTGCTATTATATGCAATATCAAATTTGTTATACTACAAAAAAAATTCACCCTGAAATAGAAACATACTCAGAAACAAACATCATTGATACCAAAAATCAGCAGCGGCACTGGAGATTTAGGACAACTTCCAAGAACAGAGAGGAAAAAAGTAGACAGAAAATTACATATAAACAAATCCTGAAGCCATATTATTGGGTAGTCAGTGACAGCATTTACACCAGCTGCTGATAAAAACTATGGTAAATATCAGTAATTCTTTCCAAACCTCTTTCAAAAACAGCTGCACATGCTGTGGCCCAACTCTGCTACATTCACGGGGGTGTGGCAGTGTGTGAGCTCCCAACCCAGCGGGCAGTGCCCCAGGCTGGCAGTGTGTGAGCTCCTGACCCACCTGGCAGTGCCCCATGCTGGCAGCAGCTGTGAGTGCCTGGAGCAGCGCCTGGCGCTTCCGCAACGTGTCCTGCTCCTGGCACGGAGTCACCCACACCAGCCCCAGCAGGTACTCCAGGATACCACGGTGCCCTCTCAGGGCACTATGGACCAAGGCACACTGGCCCTTCTTGTCCACACAGTCAGCCTGCATAGGGAAAAAGGAACATTTGGGGTTAAGAAGTGCAGTGAAAGGCCTGGAGATATGACTGCCTGAGCAAAGGGAGACAGCAGCTGCTACTCCTGCCTTCCAGGGCAGGCAGGGACATCTGGGCAGTTACAGGCCAGACAGTGCCTGGGAAAATGATGGAAAACGGAATCCTGGCCGCCACTACCAAACACAGGAAGGACAAGAAGGTGAGCAGAAGCTGTCAGCATGGGTTTGCCAAGGGGAGATGGGCTTGGCCAGCGGGACAGCGTGGGGCTTCAGGGGCATGAGGAGAACTGGGGATGCTCCAAGGTGACTGGATGGGGATGAGGAGAGCTGGGGAGGCTCTCAACCTCAACCTTACAGGGCTCTGACATTCCCTCAGTAAGACAGAGAGAGAAAAGCTGGTGAGAACAAGGTCATGTAAGTGCACAGTGAGGTGCACCCAAAACTGGTTGAACAGATCTGCCAGGGGGTTGTGATCAATGGCATACAGAAAATGCTTCATGGAAGTCTGGACTCCCCCCAGGCCTAGATCTGATAATTATATATTTCTACAATCAACAAGAGTTTTCTTAGGTCTTTGCCTGACTCTCTTGACTGGAAACTTTGCAGCCTTTGTGCACCAGCTCACCTTTGCACCTCTTTTGCACAGCAGTGACACGATGTTCATGTGCCCTGCAGCAGCTGCATAACTCAGGGCTGTCATCCCATTTTCTGAAGTTCCATCAATAGCAGCTCCAAATTCTAGTAAAAGAGTGACCACTTCTTCATGCCCAAGGTGCGACTGAACACAAAGCACTGGAGCATTATTCAGTACTTCAGTCCTGTAATTCACATTTGCTCCTGCCAAAATCAGCAGCCGACTCACCTAAAATTTAATTTAAACAAAAAATATTTTCCTCAGTTTTGTCTGAATTTGACACTGTGCTCAGGTACTCATTTGTTACTCCCTAATTTTGATGCAGATTTTACTGGCAGACATCAACATTATTGTGTAAGTAGCAATATATGTGAGTTTAGGATCATCTCTTAGTAAACCATTACTGTATTACTGACCAATGCACTCCTGATAGAAGACTCATTTCTCCCCTGAAAAGTCACTACTCTTGCCACAAATGCACGTGTGATTTGCTGTTACTCTGCAGATTTATGTAACTGTCTCCATTAAGAGAGAACCAGACTGCATAAAAAGCAATCTCAAAGAAATCACCATAGGCTGATGTCTGTGTTCATGTACACACACATTTCCAAGCAAAAGGAGCAGCTGGCTCAAATTCCAGCTCACCAACTTGAATCTCCCTATCCACAACCCAGGGATTCAAATAATAATGCAAAGTTGTGGCATTTCACATCCTTTCTTCTCACAGTATTTCCCTGTTACAACTGGCCCATCCCCACAGGAGCAAACAGGACTGAGCTCTGCTCAGCAAGGCCATATGGGACATCTGAGCCTCCCAACTGACCCACACCCACCCGTGCTGCAGAGCATGGCTATGGCAGAACCCGGGCAAACCCTTCATTCCATCAAAACCCTCAAGGAAAACTGATCTGGACTTCAACCACAACTTACAAAAGCACATGAAGGCGTGGCAAACAAAGGAATTTAGGTCCAAGTGTGAGCAGCTTTTCTGCTAAAACTGACTTCAACGTTCACCCACCAGCAGCAGCACCAGATGAAGCACCAGCAGCAGCAGATGAAGCACTGACTGTATGAGAATGCTGATTTTCTTACCTTCACATTGGGTGTGTATATGTTTCTTAGAGAAGCCAGGGCTGTGGACAGTCCATCAGTACTATAACCAATCCACAAGGCTTGGAGATGACTGGAAGAAATTCCGGTCCTCTTACTCAGACCCTAACAGGAATGATATAACAAAGAGATCTCTCTATAGGATTAGAAATACTATTTCTATGTACAACTCAGTAAAAAGAGAAGTAACAATTTGGACTGTTAGCACTACCCAGTATTTTGCATAAGCTCATAACAAATTATTCAAGCAAGTCAGAGGAGAATCTCTACGACCCATTCATATGAGCAGGTCATAAAACTACTAAGCTGCAAGCTTTACCTTAAAAATGTGAGCTTTGAGGATGTGATGACCAAGTTCCATAGTTTGTTGACGGTTTAACTTTCCCTCTTGTCTAGAAAACATGAAAGCCAGTAGAGCATGTCCACTCCTAGTAAAAAAAATTAAGAGAGATCCACTTTTATAACCGTATTTCAATAAATATGCTACCATGTCTATGTGGCTGTTATAACAGCTCAACTTTGTCAGACTAATGAAACACCATTACATCTGAACAAAATTCTTCCCATAATGAAATAACACAAAGAGAAGAAAGGCAAATTTTGAAGCTGAAACACAGTCCTGGTATTTTTCTGCTCTCCCCTCACAGGGGGCCTGTGTCAGCTTTCACACTGGTTTACTGCTCCCTTTTGTGTTCTTAGAGCAATGAACTGCAGGCACCTGATAAAGAAGCCAATTCTTTTAGAAGCACAGACCTGGATCCTTTTGAAATTTAAAATAAAATGTGCATTTAGTAATTCTATACCAACATTAGTGGTGGTCAGTGATCTAGGAAATAGTGGCAGTGGCACAAGCCTGTGAAAACAAAGTTATCATACACTATTCATTAATCAGATATACAGTGGAACGGGGCAATTTTAATCCTTGCTAACTGGACTCTTCAGCTGGGGGTGAGGTTGCACAGGGCTTCTCACTCTGCCTTCAGAAATTCCTGGACAGATCTTTCCAAAGCCAGCAGCTTTCCCTAAGCCCAGGCAGCCCCCACTGCTGCTGGGGCAGGCGCTGCGAGCACCAGTGTGGCAGAACCAGGGAGGGCCATGGGGCTTCAACCCCCCAGTCCCACCCACAGAACTGGCTCTGTAACAGCCACTCAAAAGCACAGACAAGTCTTGGGCAGGTGATAATTTCAAATGTCAGCATTATTTATTCTTTTAGAAAACCCAAAAACTGTAAACCCCAAAGAACATGAAAAAAATGGCAGGAGCTGACTGTGAGAATGCGACAAACACAAACAGCCATTGTCTCCAACTCCACCAACTCCTGCCCCCCAAGTCCCAGAAAGGGAGCTGGAACAAACTGAAACAATGCCAGGAGGATATAATTACAAAACAAAAGGTCTTAAATATTTTTAGGTTTAAAAGAGCCCACAGGATCAGGCCCTTCTGTTCCTGCATTCTACATAGACAAGTTGCTGCTGCACTTAATTCTTAACAATTCTGCTGTATTAATAACAACACAGTACTCTCACTCCTCCGTGAAGGTAGCAAAGTCAAATGCCAACCAGAGTCAATTATGCATTGTAACCTTTGATACTTCAAGTCAAGTCTACCTCTAAACACATAAAAATTTTCATTTTGGAAAAAATTAGGCATACTTGTGTTTTAACACCATTCTTTCCTTGCACCAGTTGTTGCAATCAATTATACAAAACATAATTGCAGTTATTTGAAACCAAATTACTGCATATTGTATTTACCTTGGTTCACACAAGAAATCAGTATTTTCACCATCTGCTCTCCAGACAAGCCATTCCCTGAAGGAAGGATGGCAGAACATGCGTGTTTTGTCACGTCTCTTGATCAGAAAACACGAAAGGGCTTCCATCCTCTGGCTGAAGTCTTCCCACTGCTGTTCCCCATTTATTTGTCCTGCATTAATAGCTTGGAAAATCTGATCATCTGTCATGGGATGCAGGGATGCCAGGGCCACATTGAGTATGGGCTGGGCTCGCTCAAAAGCAGAGTTTGTCATGAACTTCATATTGCACTGCAGTAAGTACAGCTCTGACAGAGACACAGGAACAACCTTGTAGCTTGCACTTTTGATTACTAAGTGACCTTTTTGGAAAAGATCCAGAGTGAGTTTCAAATAGAGATAAGATCCCAGGCTTCTCATGATCAGGTGGTTACTCACTTTCCCAACAGTAGCTGCATCAGCTTTTCCATTTAAAGATATGTTGTTTATGATTTCCTGGCTGTTATTAATTCTGTACTGAATGTAAGCATTCAAATCATCATGAATTTCTTTGTTATCTGGAAAATTGTCCAGGGATATTGCGATAAACGGTAGTGAACTTATTACTTCCTGTGAGGGGGAGAGGGGAAAAAAGGAAAAGAGAAAAACAAATCCAGAGGCATTACAGTATTCCAGCACTGAGAACTCCATGGTGCATCTCTGCTCTGTTTCTCTTCTGTAGTGAGTTCCAGACAGATTAAAAAGCAATTTAGCATCCCACTGATGGCTTTGCAAATACTGTCCCCTGATAACAGGTAGAACAGCATTTCTACATTTTATCATTTTGCACAGGAAGGTATCAGATATTTCAGAGATCAAGCTCAGCAATTGAAGGGAATGAGCTGTAAAAATGATCACTTCAAAATTAATAGAACAGAAAATTGGAACAAATACCAACAAAAAAACCCAAACCAGAATTGGACTCTAAGGCAAGGGGAAGAGGCAGGTAAGGCAAATGATCTATTGGTAGGAAAGATTTATTAAGAAATATCACAAATGACAGAAAAGAATCCCCTCTTCATTTATCTTACAGTAACAATGCAAACAAACGTGACAACAAAGGAAGGAAAAAACCCAAAAGACTTTACTCTCAATTCCTCTAAACTCAGTATTTTTCATAATAATGCAGCTGCACCAATATAAGTGAACATTTAGTCTTTAAGAGTAAGAAAAGTATTAAAAGGTGTTTTTACCTGGAAGTTAGTTCTTATAGTCACAATGAGCTTCAGCCAGGGAGGAAATTTACAGATTATACTTGTGATAAATGAAGAAATTGTGTCACCATAATCAGGTTTATGAAATTCAGCATCATTTAAACCATCTACCAAAATTATGTAGTCTTCCTCAGGAATCTTCTGCTCTGAAATTTGAAAATAAAAAAGGCTGAAAACAAACTTTTCCATTAAATGACACATTTTTGTCCTCAAATTTTTATTCTCATCCACTTTGCAGATGTTTAGGCAAAGAAAATTAAAAGAGAAAACATTACAAAACTCAAAAGCATCTGAAAACAAAATCTTTTAATGTGAATGTGCAGCCTTAACTTCAAGCTACAGCTATGCTTCAGTTTTCTGGCAAAAAAAATAAATGTAAAGTTTCCTTTAATAAGTGTAAAGTGACCTTTAATAAGTCCCACAGACTTCAATTTAAAACACAAATCAAGTGTTCCAACCCCCCCATTACAGCCACAAAGAGCTCCCAGAACGAAGGCATCCCTTTCCCCAGCAGGACCCGCTGTGGCCCCCGTGCCCCATGTCCCAGTGCAGCCCACAGCCCGGTGCCCACAGTCCGTACCTCTCCTGAGGAGTGCCAGGGGCTCCAGCACGCCCCTGCGCAGGGCTGCGGCGGGGTCCTGCACGCAGGAGCGCAGGCTCAGCACGCTCTGCAGCTGCGGCTCGCGGAGCAGCAGCTCTCGGTAGGCTGGCAGCTGCTGCGAGCGGCACAGCAGGGCTGCCACGCTGTGCACGAACTCGGGCACCAGGCACGTGTACGTGTTGTCAGCCTGGCAGTAGTGGTAGGCGACCACCTGCGCAGCGAGGGAAACCAACAGCGTCACCGTCAGCCACTTCACCTGCCTGCTAGTCACTGCTCTTACAATGTACTGAACTCCTCCCGCCACTACAAAACACTCTTCAGTGTCACATCCAACTCCAATGGCCTCTGTTAGCAGGAGGGCAATGGAACAGATTTCTGACCTCGAGGGCCATGCAGAGAGGAAAAGAAACCAAAAACTGCCCTGTTCTGGCAGGAAAACAGCAATTTGAGTTTGTGGCATTTGGATACAAAAGGGAAGCAGCTAATTAACTAAGCAGTACAAGAGAAGTGACTTGAGGCTCTCACTAAACAACCTATTAGCTGTAATTTAACAACACTGTCCCACACTGTAACACCCAAGGACTACTTTGATCATCACCAGGTAGAAGTAAATGACAGACAGCTATTAAAGGCATGCTCACAATAAGCAAACAGAGAAATGGGACAACTGGCTTTATTCTGAGTATTGCAAAGGTGTGTGTTACTCAAAAATATGCCAGGATATAAGCCATATTTCTCTGGAAGAAAAACTCCAACTACAAGGAAAACATGGCATTCACAGCAAACAAAAAGTCTGGACTTCAGTGGCAGGATCCAAGTGACCCCCTGGGAGGCAGCAAAGAGAGCCATCCCACAGAGGTGCCCAGGTGACTGCCCCTATGCCAGCCCAGCCCAGCGACCCCAGCTCAGAGCTTCCCACCACACTGAGCATTTCTCAGGAGGTGAGAGCTCACCTTTGAAGCGAGGCGTCTCACGGCATCTCCCATTTGAGTCTTGTATTCAGGAGTAGCAGGACAAGTCAGAGTGTTCGCTGTACTGCTGTCACCTGCTGGAGGGGCACACAGGGCTAACTGGCTTAAGGGAATCTCCTGGCAGGAGTCACCACCTGTTTTTAAAAGGTAACAAATACAAAAGAGACAGAATTTGCTGGTAGCAAATTGCTTTCTCAAAAAACATTATGGAGTATTTTTACTGGTAGAGTAAAAATTAAAACTGAGAAAGAGCATTACAAGAAACCTGCAATTAGTCTGATAAACACAGGCCAACATTTGCAACTTTATTTTAAAACAACTCCACTGACTTTTAGATCAAAATTATAGAATTACTGAAAGCAAAACTATTCTGATGTGAAGTTTCCTTCAAAAAACTACACATATGATGCCTCATTTAAACTACGTTATTGCATGACTGAACTCTCAGGAAATAAAAACAATTTATCATTGTTACTATTAATCCTATTAGCATTTCAAGTGTCTGCAGGGGAAGTAGCAGTAATAGCAGTCCCACCACCCTTCCAGTTAATGTAGGAATTGGACTGGTCTGCTGACAGGGTGCTATGGATCCCAGTAGAAAACAGAAGGGGTTTCTGCATAGCTTTATTCTCACTTCTGCAGAAATTCTATGGAAAGCATGTGGTACACAGAAGTAAAGAAACACTCACTGCTCCCTTTCCAAACTCATTGGAGATGAAGCTACTACAGTCCCATCTCAGAATTTGGGGTACACACCGCCCAGCACAGGGAAGAGATCGGGCACGCTGTCTCATGTTACCACCTTTCTGATGAGCTGAGCCCACACTGTGCCATGTCAGCACACTAACCCAAACAAGGAAAAGGAACCTACTTTTGGGGGATGAATTAGGGCTGTTTGAAGCTATTTGCCTCATGCGACTTCCATGGCAGCTGAGTGCCACCAGCCGTGAAATTATGGCAGTCTTCCCAAATCCCACATTTCCAATGATGACTGCTCCTCTGTTCCCTGCTGGGTCAGGACTCTGAAGCTTTTCTTCAATGGCCTGGAACAGCCACTCTCTTCCAACAAACACTGAGTCTGTGGTTATGCTCGGCACCTCAAACAGCAGCGGCTTCAGCAAAATATCCTGGGGCTTGTAGGGGATGAAACGAGCTGGAAAGAGGTGGCAGGGAGGAAGGTTCATCAGAAGGAACTCAACATGCAATCGAACAGCATAGTTTCAGAAGGGAAGGGCATTTAGGGCTCTTGTTGCTATCAGTTGCAATCTGACATTTTAGAGCCTTCATTATGAAAGTTATAAAGACTGATCTGCTCAGTTCAGGTCATGTCCATAATTTCTGCATAAATTGAACTGTAGAGGTAAGAAGCTACAAATGTAATTTGATGATTTTTCTTGCAACTGAACTTGAGTTACTAAGTTGCAGATCCAAAAACTTTTCTTAAAAACACATTAATAATTCTATAAACAGTGAAGTACCAAATACTCTTCAGTTTAGAGTGAACTATGCTGCCCAGTATCTCAGTGATAGGTCTTCAGATCTGTAAAGACACTTAGAGAGAAACAGAGGAAGGTACAGAGAATAAATAAATATCTCTGCTTTAAAAAAACCCCTTCTTTTTAAAGTAATATTTAAAATATTACCACCTTGTTTTTCATACTTTTGAAGTCACAAGATCAGAAGTTACACATTTGATCACTTTAATCTATACATCTGGCAAACACCTCATGACTTGGAGAAGAATTTGGGTTCGACTGCATAAAATACATTAAAATTTGCGGGACTAATCATGTTCACTAATAAAGGACTCTACAAAGATTCATTATCCAAATCTAATGTTACACAAATGCTGTTTCAGCATCAATCTATGACTGTGAAAAGCTGTAAGTGAGAGAGGACAGAATAGTGTCTACATACAAGCTCAAGATCAGTTTTACCAGGAGTTTACTTAAATTTTTCTGCTTTTAATTGTCATTGGTTGTGACGGATGCACAGGCATTCAATCTCTGAACCACAGCATGGGGCAGGAGAAAGTGTGAGCAATCGTTATCTGCAGACCTGTGGAGTGATCTGCCAGGGGCACTCTGAAGGGGCTGTTCACAAAGATCACAGCCCATGCACATGACCAAACCCCTGCTGGCCTGTGTGACTGTGGCAGGACGTGCAGCTGAACTCTCTGTGCCTTTACCTTCCTGCTGTGCTCTCCCGCCGGCCGTGCTGTGCCAAGGCAAGCGAATTGAAGTGCGTAAAGGAGCGTTTCTCTGCCCATCCAGGTAACTCAGATCTTCCAGCTTGGTTGAACTTGTTGCTAGAGTATTAAAGGATTGAAGATTATTCTTCCTCGCACATAAGAGCGTTCTTATTTATTACAGTTCTTCCTCCATGGGGTACTAAGTCTTTCCAGACAATGGTAGCAAAGCCATTCATGTCGTAACATTCATAAAATGCTTTTCAATCAAGGTCATTGAAGATTTGGTTGGGTTTTCCCCCATTTAAATGGCCTTCACATCTGCCTTAACTTCCTCATGTTGCAAACAGTTCTCACATTAAGAGAGTTTCCTTTTTCACTGGGAGAACAACCACCTCAGAGAGGTCAGAATTGTCAGGAGCAGGTTCTGCTAATCCACTCCCTGACCCCAAGTAGATTCCTGGAATAATTGATGGACTTTCCAAGTCCTGTCTTAACCAATACCTACTAGAAAGCACAGTAACAGCCCCCTGGATGACAATTTTACACAACTTAAGTAATGCTCATCTATTCAGTTCAGAACAGAGGCTTCTTTCTTTATGTCCTGCAGAGACACTTTCATACTAACAACATACCTCTACAGAAAGATCCAATAGAAATGTCCTACTATTAAAAACATCCTTGTTTTCTACCTCAGGACTTTACCTGCAACGGAGTTTGGACGAGGCATTATTAAAGAGCCAGAACTCTGAGCATAAGGAAGGGGACCCTCTCCTGTTGGTACTTCTTTTGGCAGATTCTCAGCAGACCCAATGGCCTCCTCTTCTGCAACTGGTGAACAATTATCTGTTCTTCGATCACGACTGATGCCATGATGTTTTCCAGCTCTGAGACTCCCATCCTTGCTCCATTCCAAACTGGATCCACTACGATCATCATTTTCTGAGGAACTTGTTATAGTGGCTGAAAAAGAGTGAAAAAACCCAACTAAAGCAGACACCAGAGGAGCATGGCACACACGTGTTAGAACTGTCATAAACATAATTGTGAGCCATAAATGATAAAAATTCAATGTTGTTCAGGCCAGTCACCTCAAATACATAATTACATTAGGGTAACAATCAGCCTGCACTGACATACCTGGCAAATTAATTTGGATAGAAACCTGCCAGCAACTGAGCTCTTTACTTAGCTACTTTCTTAGCTACTACTACATTTCACTGTCAGGAAGAACAAACAGAGCCAGATGCACAACAGATCAGAATCAGCAGAGTATATTAGCAAAATTTCAGATCATATTAAGCATATTGATTTAAAGTATTTCAGTGTGCTGCAGTATCAAGTCAATCAGAGGCTCAAATCAAGGCTTTTTTTTTTGAGGGGGGGCAATGTTTCTGATGTCACCATAAACCAACAAGAAAACATTTGCAAATAATTTCTCAATACTTCCTGAAACCTTTAGGCAATCAAATGTGCTTTTACTGCTCTGAAGATTTCCGATGCTGCACAATAAACAACACAGATCTGGAGGGATCCTCAGCTAAAGGCAGCTGGGAGCACATGGGTGCTTTTGGATGCTGTTACAGAGCAGTGTCTTCCATTGCTGCAGTGACTCACCAGTGGGAGACAACATCAACTGCATTATCTAGAGGGTCCAAATGTTTCCTTTGGGTGGCTGAGAGTGTGTCTTTAGCTGAGATTGCATTTAATCAAGGCCTTCTGCAATAACTGAAAGTGTGAAGAATTTGTATTTCATGATCCTCCACATCTAAAGACCTACTCAACTACTGTTTCATGAAACTATGCTCACCTCTTTGCCTAAGAACAGATATATATTCCTTGGGTATGTTTAATATTGAAACTACTCTGTTTCATTTAATAGTTTCTGAATTACGTACATTAAACTCTCACACAACAACTGAACAACAAGTATTTATTACAGGTTAAGCCAACACAATGCATTTTGAACACTTTACTCAAGAGTGGAAAATACAACATAGGAAGAAAGAACGTCAGGATTAAAAAAACCCCGTAAAATTAAAAAATAACAAATCAGCACCAGTTCAGGCAATAGTATCTATGTGAACTCTGGGTCCTCCCCAGGCTAACCATTTAAAAGTTAAAGCTATATATGTGGCAATTCTACACTCAACTGGCCAATTATTTAGTAAAACAGTCCAGCATATTGGAGCTGTAATGAAATCCAACCACGTGAGCCTGGTCCAGGCAGGGGAAGGACCAACTGCTCTCCTTCCACACCACCTGCACTGCAGCTTCAGCCTTGCAGGATAGTGAGGTACTCTTAGAACTCTGCATTCCTCCAGCTTAGGCTCACTTTTCTAAGGAATCTGAGGCTTAAATTCAAGAGCTTGTATTCTAAGAAATACCAATAATATGACACATAATTTAGAGGCAATAGAAATAAAAAGCTTCTCAGGCACTCCATTAATCCTTGCATGTGGCTTGAATTGTACTTCTGTATGACAAATCTATTTCATTTTGAAGGTTGTGTTAAAAAAAATTGGCTCCTTCTGAACTATGAAACCTTTAAACCTCTGATTCCTGCTGCAGTGAAATGCAGCACCAGGAAACCTGGCTGCTCGAGATTTTGTACTGAAACAGGGGCAAGGATCCAGCAAAGATTACATTTTGGCCAGCAGCCCAATCTTTTCTCCTACGCAGCTCATTGCTGAAGATTAAAACCTGCCTCCACTACTATTATGTCAAACTCAATAGAAGCAAAGAAGGATTCAGCTACAGCAGCAAAACATAGGAAAACTAAAGGAAACCTGAACCGTAACTAAAAAGAGGGACAGGGAGAAAAGACAGATTTCCCATCAGTCTGCTGGCCCAGAAAACCCAGTGGGAGTAGAAGTACAAAGGAAGCCCACGTAAGTAGCATGAAAGAGCAATATATTTTCATGGCTGGATGAATGCTGTCAAATACATCAGAAAACATATACTTGTTAAACATAATTTAAAATGCACATTTGCTACTAAAAGCAAATTTGAATGCACAGACACATTTGTATATAAAAAACAGAAGCCCAGGTCACTCATCAGAGAGATGCCTCTTCTTTCCCTTCTTGGTTTCATGCCTTTATAGATGCAAGAGGTGCTGCCAGAGGGTGTTCAAATTCTCCCTGAATCTGAGAAACGAGTGACAGCACCACAGAGCAGCAGCAGAGGATTCTCATGTGGGTCCCCAACCATGAACCACACATTGCCTGAAGGAGCTACACAGAAGTTCCCCCCCTGCTCTAGGAGTTTTCTCCTTTCTGCCCTCACACTCACATACTTCACAACTCCACCACCCTTTCTTCTCCCTGTATAATACAGGACTTACGTTTCTTTTATTTTTGAAATTCCTTCCTTTTCAGTAGTTCAATAAGCAACTTTTATCACTGTGTTCTAAAATATTTTCTTTAAAATATTAGTACTTACAAGGTTATAAAGTGATGATGTAGCTGTCATGCCAGTACATTATTTTAAACAAACATGGGGCTAGTTCTGACCTTATTTAGAACACGGACATACTCTTGGACTATTTCCAGTTTGCAATGCCTCGGTAGTAGGTTCATTCAGTACCTACATTTGTGCTCTTTTCCAAAGAGAAACAATTCTGATATACCCTTTGCTTTACATCAAGATGTTCACAATGTCTCAAAAGCAGATCTTACACCAAGCTGATCACATAACAATCTTCTATGGAATGAGTTCACAAATCATTTGCTTAAACTGAAGCACTTAAGTTTTATACAAAAGAGTCTTTTGACGAATGACAAACACGTCTTTTAGGGTAACTGATCAGGAACAATAATTAATGTCATTAGTTATGACTATTAATTACCTCACTCTATAATGAAATGCAAGAGCATCTATAAAATCAGAGTGAAGTGTTACCAGAGCAGTCCATCACGGCAGAATTCACAACAGCAGGGAGAGATCACTTGCTCTTGGAATTCCTTCTCCAAACAGAAGTTGTAAATACAAATGCACTAAATTCACAGTCAGAGACAGCAACACATCTTAAGGTTACCTTGTCAAATTCAAGCATTTCAGATTTAGAACTGCTTCCATTCTTCAGCCTCCCTAAATTCAGTCAATCAGCTTGACTTGAATAAAAGCAAAAGCTCACTTTTGTGTATTGAGAAAGCATTGTGTTAGGGGGCATTGGGAGCTTTTTGTTGGCAAGTTTAACAACTGTTAAAAACCAGTTTTAAAAGGAATCACTTGGTTAAAGAATCAGCATTAAAAAAAGACTAAATCAATAAAGAAGCATAAACCTTCCCACAGCAGTTGATAACAACATGGAAAATGTGCTTTTAACATGTCAGTCTGATCTTCCAGAAAATAACATTAAAGCTGTCACTTGGGTGCCCAAAAGTGCAGGCAGGTAGTGGTACAGAGACCCACTGGGGCAGGGAGCAGCAGAAGTGGGGCAGATGGCACAAACGAGGCAGAAAAGGAATTTAGTATTTTCTTCAGCATTGAACAGACTGACTGAAATATTCATCTAGTTGTTAAAAGAACTGTGTAAGAGCTGGGCTGTGAGGGTGGCTGCCTCTCCTGATCACCAGCTCCCCACAGCAGATGCACCTACACCCTCAGCTCAATCATCTTTCAGTGCAGGATCACACAATTGCACCTCTTCCACAATGCCCCATTTTAGCTTCATTTTCATGGTCATTAATCAAAAGTCTGCATTATTTTAAAACAGTTTGATTTGATTCTCATAAGAAGTCACACCAATTATTGTTTCCTCAGCTGGAAATTAAACCAGCTTGAAGCTCTGCTTGCTTCACCTTTATGAGATGGATTGAAGAGCCCTATATAATGGAAAAGGAAAAAGGCAGAATAAGAAAAGAAAAACAGAGGAACTTAATTATTTTAAAGGAAAATGTGAAGAAATTAGAACTGCACCAGGAAAATAAAAGAAGAGAAATGTACACATAACAACAGGAACCAAGCAACTGTGATAGCCAAGAACAAGATTTCAATCTTTCAAGCACAGAGGATTTGAAACAGGATACATGGACAGTGCAGGACCCAACACAGGCACATGAATCAGCTGTTCAAACCTGTACAACTCAGAGGAGACTGATTTTTGTTACCTGCACGGGTCATCAGGATGCTCACCTATAATGCCACTGTCCTTGCTCTCCAGGGTGGAGCTGGGGGTGCTGATGGTGCCGCAGGGGCTGCCCTTGGGCGCTGCTTTGCCAGTGCAGCTGTTGAGGGTGGAGCAGGGGCTGTCGGTGCTGGGTGATGTTGTGCTGCTGGTCAGGGTGGAACAGGGACTCACTCCTCGGCTGGGCACTGCACACTGCGTGGGAACAGCAGAACACTCGCTCACAGCCACAGGGCACTGCCTGGCTGGGAACCACACACCTCGAGGGGAGGCACAGTAAGAACAAAGCAAAGAGCCCATTTTCTAAGGAAAAACTTCAACAAGTGAAAGCTTTGTCTAGATTGGGAGCCTTAATCTTTCACATTACTCTCAAAAAGTGACCTCTGAACTAAAAAAGGGAATTTCACAGTTCAGTGGAAGAACTGCAGTGAGACAGTTCTGAATGATTTCTTCTCTATCAAACATTTTACTGGCTATCCCTCCCCTCTGCATCCTGTAGCTATCCTTTGGATAAAAACACTAGAACTGTAATCTTATCCACATTTCACTATCAATGAAACCCAAACTGATGCAACAAGATTTATGAGGACTAAAACGGATAGTGTAAGGAGAAGGAGCAGAGGTTGCCAGTTACTGTGAAGTTCTGGTTAGCAGATGACTTTCATATGGACAGTAGCTGCTTGCTTGCTTCTCTCCAATCCCTCTACCACAAATGACAGAGCAAGACTGCTAGACTGACAGGAACTTGTCAGGAGAACACAAAACACCGCCCCCTCCCCAGGCATGCTCTCATTTTAACACAACACTGACACTTTGCATTCTTAGAAATTACTGAAAACAGAAGGAAAAAAGTTCCTCCTAAATACTAAAGTAAGGCAGAGAGAACTCCAGAAGCTATTCATATTCATAGATTAAACTCCTAGAAATGATGAGGAGTCTATTCATTTTGTTTTGAAATCATGAGTTGATCCTGCATTCTTAAAAAAACCACTTGTTAAAATTAAAAGTACAATTCTATTATTATATGTCTATTAAAATGGATTGTATTTGGTAAGTATCAAGTAACTGCACTAGATAATAGAGTAAATAACATTACATTATCCTACCATAGCTTCGTTTTTCTCTTCCACGTGAGCAGAAGTTGGGATCCCTTCCCCCAGTAAAAAGCCCAATCTTGTCATCAATTCTTGTGCTGCAGGAGAACAGCTTGAGTCTTTGTCAGGCTTTGCTTTGGAGTGGGGAGAGAAAAGTTGGTGAAGATTAGAGTCTTGTATTTGGGAACTGTTAAAAGAGGTAGACAGAGTACAGCCAAATTGTCCATCAACCTTTTAATTGCTTGTGGGTCTTGGATCCTGTGCCTATCTGCAAATCTAGGGGAGTAAAAACCCACCCTGCCAGTCAAAACAGAAATGGTTAAGTACAACCAGTTCATCCCTCTCCTGATGAGCAACGTAACATCATGATTCCCCCACCAGCAGCACCAAGGTCAATGATATCAAAGCTTAGCGACTGGCTGAGATTCTGTTTCTGTGATGTTAAAATGTAAAAAGCGAAGGTTAATAACACAGATGTTTTGTAATCTCAGTTAATGCTACAACTAATACCATACATTTTGGTTTTGCTTGCTATGTAAAGGATGTGACACCAGTTCTAAACATCCCAGCTCTTCTGGCTGCAAAGATATTTAATTTTATCAGTACAGTGCTTTGAAATGTCTTCTGCCATCCAACTGATATAACAATACAAAGTTCAAAATGACGCAACCTCCACCAAAAGCAGCTAAGCACAGCTGTGCCCCTAGCAAACCCCTCTGAATAATGGAATCTCACAAACAAGCCATTTTCCTTCTTTGACCGCAGCAGTTTGGCATCACACACCAACTTGTGCCCATCTGCTCTGGCAGGAACATTTATAGAGCGTTTCTTTCTTTTGTTCATTAAAAAAATTACAGGCCTGTCTCATCCTCAGGTATAAATAGCTAATTGAATAAGGAGAATCATCCCATCACTCTGAGAAGCAGTGGCCAGCAGGAACACTTAACCCTGGAACTACTAAGGGAGAGGCACAGGAGCACCTGTACAGCCACTTCCCAAACAGCAGAGGTTTTACTCTGCAAGATTGAAGGTTCTGATTCTCACTTAATCTCAAAAGGAGGAAGTCTACAAAAGCAAATAGCAAAAGATTTTTTTATCTCAGAATTTTCACAAATTGACAGGCCTTCAAGTTTCTGACTGGAAAATATATTTGCTCTATAAAATTGCCATTTTAAAGTTTACAATTAATCCTAAAGTCACAACCCTGGAAGTTAGAGAGTTTGTGAAATCAACATCTATTATTATCATGATTATATTTAAATTATAACATTGGCATGTCTGAGTAAATGTTAAGCATGGTACCAAACTCAGTAACAGCGACCAAATCCAGGAGCCTGAGGTGTTCAACCCAACAAGCACTGTTCAATCCTTACACAGCAGAGATTAGTGCTGATCCCCACCAGTCTGCCCACGAGTACAGCTCTGTGAGAGGAGCATCACAGCATGGTCACCTTTAGATTAGGGGGATGAGAACTTTATGCTCTCCCAGCTGCACCTAAAACTTTAATGCCAGCACTACAAAGGCTGTGAAGATGCAGGCACAAGAGGGGCCAGAGTAACTATGCCATATCAAACAGATGGTGAAAACAATTACGTTTTATATTTGTTACCAGGTATCAAAAATAAGGGCCTTTTTCTGAAAGCAAACCTTGTCTCTTTAGGGCAGTTTCCTTTAAGTGAGCAGCCCCCAGAGCTGAGACGATTCCGAAGGTGGGTACAATGGCAAGGCAGCCTGCACTGCGAGAGGCACTGTGGTCCCCAGAGAGCTGCACACCCAGCACACCCCTGCACACACACTCACCACTGGGGCTGGGCTCCCCCGGCTCCGGGCCCTTCCGCGGGGGCACAGCTGCCTCCCCGGGCACGCGGGGACTCTCCACATACTTGGGCTTCCTGACCGGACCTGCAACGGGAATGAGCTCAGTGGATCCAACTTTTCCCAGATGGACCAGTTTCCTGTGTCCTGTATCCGCTGTGATGCAAAAAAAGCAGAGGAATTACTTTTTACACACACAGCTGCTGTCCCAAAGAGCAGTGAGCTGCTGCACTGCCACTCCTGTGAGAAACACACACTGCAGGCCTTTAGAACACGAGCTCTGCTGGAAAAGCAACCCACTGTACGTCGTGTGTAAGCTGCGAGCAACTCGAGCAGGCTGGCTTCCCTTCCTTCCTCCTCCCTGCTGCTGTATAACTCAGGACTGCGCCTCTGGCTCACACTGTTCCTCCTCCTGGCCTGCACTTCGCACCCAAACAGAGTGAAGCTCCTTCAGGGAGCTCTGGAGAGGGACTGTAAGGCTGATGCCAATTGTACACGTGGCCTTTGGTAAAGGGGCTTTTCTGTCTGCAGTTTGGGTCTTCAAACAGCATCCTTCTCCTTGGCTCAGAACTCAAGGGCACTCCAAACCCTGCCAGACATCCCCCGCTTTGTTTATTAAAACCCCACAGTACACTTAGGATATGACGTTTCAGCCACACAAAGCATCCCATCTTTCCTTCTGGCAGCAGCCTCAGATGTTACATTAAGTCTCTAAAAACTACATTGATTTTTTGCTCATTTTCCTGAGCGCTCTAAGGCTGATGACTGCATCTCTCTCCCCCTTGGCCTCAGGCTCCCAGGGTGACACTGTCACAGAGCTGGGAAGGCCTGGCTGCCCCATCTCAGGGCATCACTCCCCTAGAACAATCTGGGTGGACCCACCTGCTCTTTCAGACTTCCATCCAAAACTGCAATATGGGAACATGATGATAACCCAATCTCTTAGCTAAGAAACACTAGGCAGGAAACGTCAGTCATACATGAACATGTTTGTATCTCTAGTAGAGAGTCTTGAGTTGATTCCTTTCTGCGCCACCAGCTCAGAACTGACCATCAGCAGAGGGGGCTCTTCCAACACTACTGCCTAACAGAAATAAGGGGCATTGGCTCTGCTGGAAACAGCCAAAAACCTGCTCCTTTGAAACAAATTCACATCCTTTAAGGAGACAACAGTCCACACTTGTCATTTGTAAGCAGAAGTATAATCAGATGTATCAAAATTGAACAACAAAAAGCAATCATTCTAAAAGAACCAGAACATGCAGCAGTCACGTAAAATTAGCTCAAAATGGAAGTATCTTCAGGATGTCTTTTTAATACTCATGCTTTAAGCTGTGAAGAAGACACTTTATTGAATTTTCTTCCTCACAAACTGCTGTGAAAGTGACTTACAGTACTTGCAAATCTGACAGACAACATTCCAAGAAGTAGAAGAATTCATGGTAAATTTATTTTCATGCACTAATCTAGAACAGGACACACAAATGATGAAAAAGGACCCATTTAAATATGAACTGTATCTGCCCAACAGAAGTTCTTTTCCAGAAATGTAAGATGGCTGAATCAGGTCTGATGGAAGGTTCATCTGGGACAGGGCTTTATCAGCAGCAAATGGCAAAGAGGAATCCAAGTAAGGCAAACCCAGACCCTGGCAGACTCCCGTGACTGCTCTTAAGGGCCTTATCGTTCCCGAGGCAGAAGTGATCACCTGCTGTTTAGGAGTTCTGGATAGATTTCCTCTCCAACAACTCACCCTGCCCTTCTTTCACAAGCTGCACCCTCTGCAGGTTAACCCACTGCTGCCCCACACCACAACTGCACTGTCTCCTTTTCCCTGCTACTTTCTTCCAGGCAGACAAATACCAGTGCAGCCTATTTAAATGACACTGCCAGTCATTCCTGCAGTCTGTTCTAGCTCTTTCCTACAGCTACTGCAAATGTTTAAAGTTGGTATCACCACTGTCCTTCCAAGGAGAACAAACTACAGATTTATACAATTCCATAATGATACTTTTATAAAATCATCTATTGCTTTCCTAGTAATTCTTAACGCTTTTTTGACTGCTTAAGAGCGGATTTTAAAAAAGATCATTGTGACCTGTGCATGCCCTTCCTCTCCCTCCCATCAGCACTAAGTGGCTCTGGAGCTGTACTCATCCTGGGGACTGCTCCACGCAGGTGCTGGACCTTGGACAGGTTACTGCATGCAGGAGGAACAGCTCCCAGGGCTCTCAAGGGCAGGGCACAGAACTGCAGCTGAGACAAAACCGGTTCTCTGACCTAGTCTAGGCTCAAGTATCAGGTATGCTGAATTTGTTTATTAATTATAAGCTTTAATTCAAGTTTGATTTCAAAACTAACTAAAGTTCTGCTGCACATCTATGGAAGACTCTCCCAGCAGTCATCTCTTGACATTCAGTGATGGAAATTCCCTGATTTCCAAGGAAAGCTGTTCCCTTTCTCTGTTCAAGCTTTATTGTATCATTAATTTAAGCCAGCAAACATTTACTTCAAGGGCAGCAGCAGTGTCTTTCCTTCGCACCTTAAACTCCAACACCATGGGTTTTTTTGGAACATCCTTTATAAATCAGTATTTTCATTCTTTTAGTTGACCCTCCTAAACCAGAGTACAATCAACTAATACCTCTTTAAGAACATGAATACTGGTTTAGCTGCACACCTGTAAGATTACCAATCCAAGCAATGTTCATTCTAGCTTTGCTGTAGAAGAAACTCAACTTACTGTGACAGTTTTTCATGTACTGCTCCCCTTCCCAGCATTGCTCTGCTGACAACTTTTTCCTTGTGTTGTTTCTGCTCTTTTATCCACCTTCTCCTCAATGAACTATGTCATTAAGGAAGTTTCTGACTCCAAATGATCCAGTAGCTTTAGTCTGCCAGTAATTTCAGGGTCCTTAGTGATTTAAATTATAACCTTTTTCTCTTTGCTGGTTTTACAGCCAGAGTTGAAGACTGAACTGGGGCCAGAAACACTGGCCCTCTCCAAGCTCTCCTAACAGAGAGAAAGCTCCCACCTCCTAGGCAAATAACTAAAGCAGAGTGTCACCCACCAGGGTTGTGCAGCTCTCCATGTCCCCATAAGCAGTGCACACTTGTCCCACAGTGCAGCTCTCCTCTGCAGTCATCTGGAGTGGCAATCTCCAGAGGTGTACAACACAGCCACAATCGTTCCAAGCAGAACATTCTTTTCCTACCACTGCAATTTTAATTAAGAGAAACTCAAAAACCCCCTGAAGCAACCTAGAAGGTAAAATAACCTTCAAAATTAGCAAATGTTCACACGAGTAAGAACGTGCATGACAGGAAGGAGGGGGAAAACTACTTTTCCATTATTTTAAAATTATAAATTAAGCAGTTTCTGTTTGGATTTATACATTGCTAACTGCAAATTTACAAACTGGCCTTCTATTGTGTCAGCTGTCATCACTGCTCTTGCTGCTTTTCATACGGTCCTATACCTAAATGATAAATTACTAGAATTTACTAGGTTTTTCAAAATGTTTGCAACACCATTTGCTTAACAAGACAGAGTCTAAGATTCTTTCAAGTTCCAGCTATTTATGAGTGTGCAACATTTTAAAAAGATAAGAAAATTTAGTCTAAAACATACTTTCATCACTAGCTAGACTACTTTTGGTGGAACCAAAATGTGGGTTTTCCAAGTTTGACGTGATGTATAACCAGAAAGCAAGTGGATGAAGCATTAGTAGAAGGAATAAGTTTGCTCCAGTCCCACTCAAAATACTGGCACATTTTAAAGAAATGACAAGGAACAGCAATGCTTGTGGCTCAGGTGGGAGCAAAGGCAAGCAGAGGTGAAATCAGAACAAAAAGAAAGCCCAAAATTACACCTCTGAAGCTACGGATTGACACCCACTTCGAAAAATACAGGAAGGGCAATGAAAGGAAGAGTAGTAAGAACAAGGAAAACAAGTAAGAACTTGTCACTAAATTAATTTACATTTAAGATTTTTCTGCTCTAGACATCACCAACTAGAGTCTAATTCTGTGAAACAGTCTGAATGTTAATGCTAGTAGCCCAGAAATATAAAACATTTTACACTGCATTTCTTACTGCAGAACATTCTCCCATTCATTAAGACATTATTTAACCAGGAAAAACTATTTTTATCCACTGATCATGCAAACACAATATCAGCAAATAGAGATGCAGGAGCACAGAAACATCAGCCAGAGTAGAAAAATTTCCTAGAAAAGTAAGAATGTCCTGAATATGCAGCCCTCAAATACAGATCACTTCATGAAAGTAAGTATTGGTTAACTACAATTCCTATTTTTTTAATTTATAACCTTGAAACCCACTGTCAGAAAACTCTGACCATTTACTCAGCAAAATTTTTAACTAGAACTACTCAGACTCAATGAAGTTATGAAGAACTCTTCATTAAAACCTGGGTAGCACATAGTGAGTATACACTTCAATCATTAGCAGTGAGAATACACACAGTGTATTGCTTCAGTCTAGTAGACACTAAATAGAAATTTTTAAGAGAAATAAGTTAGGTAAGGATATCACCTGATATACACCTGACAATCAACCTGCTGGGGCAGTGGGAACAGAACCAAAGGCAGAACCAATGACCACATGTCAAGGCACACTCTTTTCCTCTGCTCTATTGAACAGTTTCAAAGACTTCAAAAAATATTAATGATATTCTCTACACTGAAGAACACTTCTCTGAGTGGCTGAAATTAGAAATTTGTTCTAGCACTGGTTAGATAACTTCATCTCTTTCACTCACCATATCCTGAAAGATCTGTAACTTGCTATCATGCTACAAACACAGAGGTCTGAAGTCAGGACATTAGTATCATCTTTCTACTACTCTTGCCCCAGATGCGAGGCAGATAATTTATATTAAACTATCTCCCATGAGCTATAGTTTGTTCAAAGGAGCAGCACAGAATGTTTCTGTCAGCATCCTATTGCCTGGTTAGGTCTTTGTGCAAAATAACGACACATAAATGCCAATGCATTCCCAGCACTTTAAAATGTTAAGAACTCTTTTCCTTTGACTGTGAATCACAGTGAAATGACTTTGCAGTCACATTGAATGCAGCTCTTCACTCACGATTTTACCAACTGTTCAGCATTTTCTGCAAGAGAACCACTCAGCAGCCACTCCCTTACAAAAACGTGTGTCACTCACTAAACCACAGAGCGAGGAGGCTGGTAAAATATTATCTCAAAGGCACCCAGACTGCAGTAACAAAACTAAGTAACAGCAGTAACAAAACTAAGAGTTAGATCCTGACCTTCACTTCAGTCTTGGGCAAAAATCCCATTTCCTTCTCCTTTACAAGGACTTCACCCATCCTTTAAAGTTGTTTAGCACACATATCACTTGTAGCAAGGGACAAAACATCAAAATACCACTCTGTGGCTCAAAACTTTTACATGAACTGTCAAAATCAACTCAAAATTATTTAAGTATAAAGCAAGATTATTACTTTTAATTTTGAAAGGAGAAAAAACCCCTATTGACAGGCAAGTCAAATCAAGAATACTTTTTACAAACTGTATTTGCTATCCTACAGCAATCCTTTGAGCCATATTTTTTCTTTAATTTTATGCAAAATGGGTCGTTAACCAAGACATTTCCCAGTGCTGACAAAACCCACCTTTCTACACCCTCTGTTCCCAGATCTTATAAACTTAAACCTGTTGAGTGTCTCCACAGGCAACAGGAATTTGGACAGTGTCACTTGTCTCTCCAGCTCTGCCCCCAGTGAACCCAAGTGATGCCAGTCTGCTGGAATGATCTCTATGCACAGAATGCTGATAAAAGGAGCCCATGGAGTCCCATATTTAGCCTGGGTCACACACCACTGTGCTGGCACCACTGAGGACACAATCCCTGAAAATTAACAACTTTCTTGTCACTTCTACAGTCATTTCTCTATTAATACATTTATGTTCGGAGATAGGAATAAAATAAATGAACTGCAAAAGCCACAACACGCACTCTTACACAGTCACTAACATATGCATAAACAAAGGATTTTGCAGCAGTCCTCTACCTGATACACTGATCATAAGTAACTGGATTTAATCACATTCACACATTTCATTACAAGTATTTGCAACAACAGAGTGATTTTTTGCCATATGAAATAATATAGTCTATTTAATAGCCAATTACCTTCTTTCCCTGGGAACAACGCACTGCTCTTGTTCTTGCTGCAAAGTTCAGTATGATTTTGCTGTGTTACTGTATGTAACATGTACCAATAAGTGAGTTAACATTCTGTGAAGGTTTTAGTAGCTCATTGGTTCATTTTACCTGGAGACTTCTTGTTTGCCCTGGCCTGCATCAGGTAGGCCTGGCGTGGCAGCAGCGGCGAGGATGGCAGGGACATTGAGACTCCCTTGGCCACATTCATTCTGTAGGTGTCCTCGGGGCCTGGCTGGTCCCCAGGGAGGAAATCTGCATTGTGGCCAGATGTGGCTACGACCTGTGAGGCATTCTCTGGGCAGCAGTCACCTGCTAAAAATAACATTTTGTCATCCATTAGGTGATGTGCCAAAATAAACAGCACAGAGTTGCACTGAAATACAAGTATTTAACACAGGAAAACCTTTGCCAGCAACAACTGAGCATGACTCATCTTACTGTGTCCCCTTCACTGCAGGATCCAGATAGCCACCAGAAAAATGTAAATACAAGTAAGCAACATTTTAATTTACTGTAATACAGACAGAAAGGGAGAAGACAAATCTCACTTTCAATGCAGTCAGTACGTTTCAGGTTTCATTCTTAGTGTTAAAAGTTTCCTATGAAGATAAAAGTATTTTTACAGCTAAAAAGGTGTTTTAAGATCACTGTGGTAGCCTGAAAGTCAGGAGCATCTGAAATACTGCTTACTGAACTAGATAAAGGAGGAATTTAGTTGGGTTACTCCTCACAGGCAATGAAAAGGTGGATCCCTAAAAGGTACACTCAAGAGAATGGCCAGTCTAAGATGTTTTTCCACTTTAAGTAGAAACAAAGAGGATAAAGATTTTCTTTATCTGTTCTTTGGGAAATTAAACTTTCACAGCAGCTGATTTAAGCAGAGATTTAACATTAGGTATATTATTATTCAATACAGTAATGAGTTTGCTTCACAAGTTGTTGAACAATGCAGACAAATTTGTGATATTCCATTTTTCCTTTGAACATAAACAAAAAGCAAGGAAGTAGAATGGTAGTGCTGCTAAATATAATTAAAAAATACTGGAATTCTTGTTAACAGCTTTTTACTAGATACATTGCCAGGTTGTAATTTGGAATTTGTGTAGTTCCAGGTGGAATGCCGAGGGGTGGGGGTTGCAAGAGGGTTAACACACGCACCTACAACTTCTTCATTTCTCTTTCCCCTTTCATGATGACACAAACAATCTGTTTAATTCACTGCCTTCTTAGTAGAATTTTGAATTAATTTATCCTTCTCTACTGTATATCAAATTTTTCAACACGGAACAGAGTTGGGTGGGGCTAAATAGCTCTAATCAGTAAGTTTAGAATATTTGATTATGACTGCAACTGGAAAGATATTTTACAGTCAATACATAGAGACACCACTGTATCACAGCAAGTTTTGTGCCAGCACTACTCCAGTTTTCCTTTCCCTTGACAGCCCTGCAGATGCTGTGGGGAGCAGCCTTCACTGCTCAGATTTGGAGAGCAGTATCACTTAAAAAGGCAAAAATCTAAAATGTGTACCACAGAAATTCTCCTTTTTAACCACTTAATTTCCTCATTTTACAAGCTTTGCTCACTGCCACTCAGATATCCATAGTGTCCAAACAGAGTACTCTTCAGAGCAAAACCCACACCTTGAGGAAACCCAAGGCTGCTGGCTCCAAGCAGAGTATGCTGTACCTAGTGACGCACCTGTGGTCAAGAGCACTGCGCTCTGCTGAAGCAGCACTGCTGTTAGAAATGGCACTGGTTAGGACAGTGCGGAACAGCTGTGAGACAGACAGCATTCAAGCAGGCAGGTACAGCACTGCTGCTCCTTCAGGCCCCTCCTGGAGCTCTCCTCAGGGCTCACAGGGAGCCTTTGGGAGCTGAGCCAGCAGGGACAGCAGGAACAGCCCCCGGGCACTGCCCTTCCACCAGCAGAGCTCCATGGCAATCCAGGGGCAGCGCTCACCGAGGGGCCTGGGAACAACAACTCCTGTGCAGCTGCTGCTGGGGGAGGCTGCCCTGTCCTCACTCTGTGCCAAGGGCTGGGCTTCCCAGAGCCACTGCAGGGCCCCTGCCCGGGCAGTGCCGACGTGTGGGCAGTGCTGGCTGCTCTGGAGCATCGTGGGGCTGCAGGACAGAGCCCCACACCTCTGACACACTCACAGCCCTACAGCTCCACAGCCACACCAGGAGCCTCACCTACGGCTGGCTCCAGGCTCAGGGGTGGCAAACTTCTTTTTAAATGCTTACATCATCCTTGCCCAAGCCTCTAAATACATCATGTAGGTTTTATTTATCCTAATCCCGCATTTTCTGTTTTGTGTACATTAGGCTGATGACCAAATCTATGCATTTCATCCAACTTACAGGAAACTTCTGTAAGATACCACACCTACATAGGTGACAAGACAGACCCAAAATTACCAAGCTTGTGGGATACACCAGGTAATACATTATGTTTCCAACACAGTAACTTGAAATTAGGGAAACAATACTAGAAAAATGCATAAGAAATAGCTGTCCAAATGTAATTTGTTACAATGTCCAAGTACAAGGAGAGGCCACACACCGATAAACACAGAAACCTGAAGTTATTTGTTACTAACCTAAGGGTTAGTAGCTTAAAATGTTTTAGCTACCAGAACAATACTTTAAAATTACATGGCATTCTTGGTACCTACCCCAGTGTAACACCGAGGATGCCAATTCTGGAGTAAAAGGAGAATGACCTCTCACAAGTTTGTTAACAATGTCAAACAAGCACACAAGAGAAGGTCCTGTGAAACCCCAATTTCTCTTCTTTTAAATCTCTGAGTTGTACATTTTCCACTGCCAAGTTGCCTCTGGACAAAAAGCTTTCATAAGCATCAATCAACACTGGAGTTCTTACTCAGTGGTCAAAGTAACCAGAGAAACAACTTAATAGCTTTAAAAACCACACACAAAAAGCGTGAAGAATGGAAATCAAATACCAGTTTAGTTGCACCTAGGGATGCAATTGAAAGGCATAATCTGATTAACAAACTACTCTTTTTCTTTAGATACAAAAAGATACAAGGATGGCTGACTAAAGTAATGATTTTGCAGAGCTTGATATCCTAAAAGAGAACTTGAACTTTAAGATTAAACTAATTCTATTGAATAATAAAAACCTTTACAGTGTATATGTCAGTATTAAACACAATAAAATGAACTTATTTTCATCCAATATAAGTTGCTTAGAAACCAGAAGAACGCCAGCTATTTTACCAAATCATGTGTAGAACTGAGGTTGGTGCAGAGGTCGGAATTCAGGTTATTTTAACATGAAGGAATAGGACCACAACCATTAAAACAGCGAGAGCTAAAACAATGAACATGCAGAGTCCTTGAGTCTGGATACTGAGAGAACCACAGAGCAGACAATGTTCCATGGATTCCCTCAACATGTCCTTCTGGGATAGCCCCTTTTGTCTTTTTCTCCCTTATCTACTAAAGTGAAACGGAAGACTCAATCCACTTAAGAAAAACATCTGATACAGAATTGTCCTACAGCAGAAGAAATCCTAAATTCTGCAGTTCTGTTTAAGATGTTTTAAAAAGAAAAAAAAGCACTAACACTGGAGGAGGATCCTGCTGACCAAGGAGTCCCATGGAGTGGAGGTCCCAGCCACATCCCCCCAAACACATGAGAATGCAGCTCTGAGCAGATTCCTGTGGCATGAACTGGAAACCAAGGAAGGAGCAAACAAACTCTGCCATGTCAGAGCTGCAAACTTTGCACTTTGTAACGAGTTTGGGCAGGAGGCCTGACTGTGGCAAACTCCGGGTACGCTGCTGGAGATCCCTGGGCAGGGGAACATTCCCAGGGCTGGTCTGGGGCTCTGTGCCCGAGGCCACTGGTGGAACTCGGAGCTCAGCACGCAGCGAGGGCAGGAGCGGGATCTGGGCTCTCTGCACAGGAGAGACAACGAGCACTGAGCCCCATCCAGCTCGGTCCCAAATGCACTTGGTGCTCTGTCTGCGAACAGCCACGGCAATCCTGCTGGAAGAGGGGCATGGATGGCTGTCCCTGCCACCCACCAGCCTGCTGCTGCTGCTGCTGCCAAACAGGGCACGGCGGGCTGTGCTGGGCACTGCCCACACCCCATCCCAGGGCCCTCCAAGGCCGAGGCATCCAGCACTGGGACAGACCCCCAGGCACAGCAGCACCCACAGTGCACAGCTCCTTGGGGAATCTTCACCGGGGAAACCCAAGGGGGGAGCCTAGGAGGCACAATTCCCTGCTACCCTAGGGCAAGCACAGTGGCCAGAGTCCAGATGTAATGAATTAACCCCCATGGCATGGGAGGGCAGCAGAGGGGTCGCTCCCTGAGCTGCCTCAGATGAGGCCCAGCACGTGTTCCACAGCCCTGTGCGGAACCCCTGGAGAAGAGCACATGCCCCACTCAGCACTGCGGAGGGACTGAGCAGGAACAGCCAACCCAAGGTGTGCTCACATGTCACTGTCTTACCAAACCCCATTCTGCTGCACAGCACGTGCTGCACCCCAACAAATGGCAGTAAGAGATGGGACTGACAGGTAAGGTAGGAAGGAAATTACAAGTAGAAAGAAAACAGTTGCATGGCATGAAGAAAACCATCCATCTGGAAAGCCCCTTCCAGAACAAGGCATCACTATGTCTAAGCAGTAAAAAACTGTTTAAGGATTACCAAAACCACTGGGTTTGACATTTTAAAAACTAGTTTCCTATGTTCGTTCCCATCTGATCTTTCAATAGAACTGGCAGGCAAGTGTACCCAGAACTCTGTAATGGCTCTGGGACTATGTATAAGGTGCTTCATTTTAACCCCAAACACTGATCAGTGCCCTTGATAAAGGTACTGTGTCACTGGAAACTGAAAAGCTTCCACGTGTGCTTGTCCATACACCGTGGGAGAGGGTGGTCCAGAAGGGCAGGGAGGCCCAGTGTCCCAGTCTGCCCAGCTAGGACAAGACAACCAGTCGCACCACTACCCACACTGGCCATCCCCGCTCGGTGAGCAGTCCACAGCCAGCCTTCTGGGGCAGGAAACAGCCTGGCATGGAAAACACATGCGTGAGGGAAGAGCAACATTAAATTCTTTTGCTCTTGAGTCTCTGGAGAGACCAGAAAAAAGAGAGAAACTAGCACGGAACAGGGAGAAAACTCATTACAGCCTGAGTAAAAGAAGCAGTGAAGTGCACTGAGCGAGAAACAACCCAGGCAACATTAGAATAAAAGGTTTAAATGGACAACCTTTGCCAACTCTGCTTGTACTTGACATTATTTGCTCACTTTCTGGCATTTAATTCTGAACTCTGGATTACTTTTTCAGTACACAAAATACTAATGTTCTCTTGTAGCTCTTACTTAAAAAAACAACCAATTTTTAGAGAAGAGGTTATTCAGACCACTGAAGTGATTTCTATGTGTTTCAAGGGCAGGATCTTTTAATTTTTTGAGGCAGGGGGATGTTTATATGTACATGGGATAAATCACTGGAATTAGCTTCTGGGAAAAGACATTCACCACATTAAATACTCAGTGCTCAGCAAAAAAGTTTAAACTCTTAAATAACTGACAACAGCAGCAGAAAGTGGGCAAAGCAACAGAGAATAATCAAAACCAGATCCATATTTTAAGCATGAAACAATGCTTCTTCTGTTGCAAGATATTTTTAGAGTAACAACAAAAAGTCAAACTGAAACTTGAAAGTATTCCAGTGCAAGTTCAATGTTCCAGACAGTGGATGTGTACTTTATGCCCCAGAAAGTCCCTTTGCACTTAAAATTCAAAGCCATATCATAGGGAGTTTGGATAGAAAAAGCCAATTAAATTTGCACATTTATTTTTAAAATGTGAACTTATTTAATGGACTTTCCATTTGCCAGATTGGTATCAAAGCCTTGATGCTCCCAGCTGGGTTCTGAGAATGTCAGCCAGAAAGGCTGAGTGAGATGCAATGCAAGACAGGTGGGCTCAAACATACCTTGAGCCAACCACAATCAGCTGAGAGTCAGACCTTCACTGCTACAGGCAAGTGAAAACACTCAGTTCTAAAATAAAGATTAAGTAGTGTGTTTTAAGACCAGGCCTTCCTGCATAGCAACTTTGCTTTTTTTGAGAGCAAAAACTTAGCTGTCATTAACAAAAAAAAAAACCCCAAGACCCAATGTCAGTGAATTTCAGCACATTTCTGTTTATCATTCCAACTGCTGCACGTCAGGCTCACAACAAGGGCCTTGGCTGAAAGGGAGAGAGAAAAACAGGAATGGCAGAACACCGTACGAACAATCACAACTCATGCCTTTGAAAGATTTTGGGGGGTTTTTCTCAAAAAGAGCACTAAGTGTCATCTCAACTTCTTAATTGTATCTGATGATGTGACCAAAAAAAGGAAGAAATTTCAAATTCACAGATTTCATCCTACTTTAGTATAAAATGTTCCTAAAGACAAAATAATTAACAATACTCCAATCTACAACAGAACATAATGCAGAAATAAAGCATCCAGTCTATTCCAACATTCAAAAGTCCGTATGCTCATATTTAGGTCAAATATACAAAGCAAACTAAGTCTCAAAGAGTACTGTAAAAATTTACGTCTGATCTACCAGATCTGGATCAAATAAGATCCAAGAAAGATTTATTACTATGGATGCTTTTTGCAGACCAAATTCAAAAGCTCTGATTATGAGGCAATCACTGAAAACCCAACGCATACAAATACACTTCAATACCCTTTATTGCAGAAATCAAACCCATCCTCCTCACTTCTCCAGATTCTCTACCTTTAAAGCATTACGTGCTACATTCTAAACACTATCTTCTTGTTGACATAATAATCTGTCCCTTGTTATCTGAGCACTACATTAACATCTAATAAGCCTTTAAGCTGGAAAACCTAAAAATCCCAACTACTTACCACAATAAATTTCTACTGACATCAACGAAGTTTTCATGCATACCATGTACTACATTTGATGTTCAACTTCTGATGGGATTTAGTGCAGGAAGAGCACTGCAAACTAAGCACAATATTGCCATTATTCGTGTTCCTTCAGGCCTGATATTGGGTCAACAGAACGACAATGCTCATGCTACTAAAAAGCCATCTGAAATAACTGAGCATGTTCTGTAGCAACTTAATATACAGGATTTTCTTCTCTTTTTAAATTGAAATACATTACACGTATTTTATACTGAATGAGCTTCTGCTTAGTAAGTAAAAAAAAAAGTATATTCCCAAATGCAGGCAAGTTGCTGACTTTGGGACAGTTAAAGAAAACAAACATAATTACATAGTGGAAAGCAGCTGGCAGTACAGAAACCCAACAGGAAATATTAATACAAACCTACCTCTGAAACATTTGAAATAACTTAAGAATGAGCAGCTGAGAACTTTTAAAACAATGATAATTGAGAAGTACTTTTGGGTTATATTCTGAAGCTTATCGTGTATCATCTTTACACTACCACCTCATCGCAGACACACACAGGCCTTGCAGGTAGCCCTGCTGAACTTGAGTTTGGACAACAGTCTTCTGCCTTCAATTCCTCTAACTGTGACACTAATACACAAGGTTTCTGTGCTATATTAAAATAAAAAAGGCCAGCTCCTTCCAAGAGAGGCCAGAGGCAGACAATCTCCCAGTGGTTACAGAGGTCAACTTAAAAATCTCAAGGAAAGAAACTGGACAACAAGCAAACCTCAATCAACTATGAAAACAACACAGAAGAGAGGGCAGAAAGACACAATTCCACGGTAGGCAAGAAGAAAAGCAGGGCATAAATAAAGACAGAGCTGAGATTATCTTGAATCTAGAAATTAAAGTCCATTAGCACAGCAAGGGCAAAAGGGCAAGAGCAAGGAAGGAGAACATGTGCCCCCAGCAGAGGTCACAGGGCTTAGTGAGCTACACCAGGGATACCTCCCAGGCAATCACTACAGGATTTGGAAACTGCAAGGAGATAATATTTCTCTGATGACAATAAAATGACAAAGAGGAGAAAATAGCACATTTTTACCATCTTTCTGAGCGTGAATGAAAACCTTGAGCAACAAGGGGGAAACTGTGGGAACAAATCCTGTACATTTCCAGTACATGAGACACTATAAACCCAATAATTACTTTCTGGGACACAAAAATTAACCTTCCTGTTTACTCTCTTCCTCCTTGGTTTCAAACATTCCTAAAATAGTTTTCTGTTACTTTAATGTGACAGGTGCAGACTGTGGGTTTTTCCCCCTCAGGTTCTGTCCTTTACCAAGCACATACATCAATAATGGAAGGGAGGACAAGACAAAAGAAAAAGCAACTTAGAGACAGACATTTCTGCTGTATGGAAGTAACTATGTCTGAAGGGGTGTAAAGACAGGTTGCTTCATGCTGCATGAAACCAGAAAAAAATCAGGATGCAGAAAAAGTTTGGTCAAAATATTGTTTCGTTTGCAATTCTATTCCTTTGGCACATTCGTTTATCTAAGCGGGATACCAACCACCTTGTCCTCAAATCCACCTTTAGAAATACAGTCCGTTAGTTGTTTGCAAAAGCTGCTCTGCCCATGAACAAGTTGCTGCCAACACAGCTCTCTTCACTTGTGTCCACATGTGTTTGCACATATTGACACTTACATATGTGCATGCTTGACATGTTAGATTCACTTCATTTAGATTTTACCTAATCCTACAACAGCCCCCAACCCACCTATCAATGCCTCCCAGATACACCCACATGAACTACTTTAACAAACAATTGTAGAAGAATTTTTACTGAAGCATTTGCAGGGTCTGAGCCCAACTACGTATCTCCAGCTCCTGCTTTTGGTGCAGCCCAAGGTATCCTTTTGCCACAAGTGACATTCCCAAGGGACAGCCTTCCACTTGATCAGGGCAGAAGTTGTTTCTACAAAGACACTCTACCAGTCTTCAGCACAGCACTTCAGCCTCTCTCCCAAAGCATCAATATCAAGTCTTACAACCCTCTTTTTCAAGATAACTCTGAATTTAAGAAGTTATTAAAAACTGCAATGCCAATGCCTAGCAGGTAGATTTCAAAAACATTATGCACTGTGTCAGTTCTTCAGCCCTTATAAGAGGGCAAATGAGAAGTTCTAACATAAACATCCACGCAAGCTATTTTTAAAAAAAAAAGTCCTAATTTCTTTTTGTTCTTTAACTCTTTTACAGACTTTTTAGTATGACATCTATTCCTTCAATCCAGGAAAAAACCCCACCATTCCTATCCTAAAGTGGTTCCACAAGGCTACCAGCTGTAAAACCAATAAATAGAGTTAACACACAAACAGGAAGTTCTATTCAGTCAAACAGGAATCATCCCACTCAAATCTGAATTACACAGACTTCCAGGCATTCCTTTCATGCAATCCATGGGACAACTGGGGTTACTTCAGTTTAAGAAAAAGCTATTGCAGTTTAGCCTAAATGTCTTCCACTGTGACCCATTGAAACAGCCACTGAAATGTGGTCAAGCTGCAGCTCAGGGCCCCGGTGTCCCTCCTGCCTTGGTTGGGATGCCAAGTACAACTCCTGCAGATTTTACTGCCTTCTACCTTCTCAGCATCACTCCTAAACCAGGACTACGTCGAAAAAAGACCCAAGAAAGTCTTCCCAGCTGGGTTCAGGAAAGCACTATGGAGCTGCCACTCTGTCTCCTTCCTCCCATATACAGAAGCTCTGAAAAAACTGAAAACTTTTTCAAAACTTCATCACCAAAAAAAAAAGTCCATGTGCCCACAAAGCAGAGAGAAGCATCTAAATTTACTACTGCATTAGTCTCTCCAGGGGTGGCTTGAAGGATGGCTATTTCCACATCACCTCTCCTGTCTCTGAAGTCAGCTCCCATTGCTGGTGAGCATTTTCCACCCTCTCCAGGGAATAGGACATTTTAAGAGCTGTTCTTGCTCGTACAGACCCAATGAAGAGGGACAACTCTTCAATTAAAAAAACGTTTCCATTTCTCATGTTTTGAGAGCAGAAAATAATCTCTACAAAGACCAATGTTCCTTGCCTTGCTTTTTTACCTTTTCTAAAACAGAGAAATGTCTTACACCCAAAAGAGTTGGAAGGCCCTTTGGAACAAAAGAGAAAGCCATTAAACTGGACATAGCTTTACAGGAAGTCCTGGAGGCAATACAGAATGGAATGCATGCATTTTTTTTTCAAACTTTTCACACCATTTTCAAATACAAAATAAACAAAAATCTCTGGAATCCTCTATATAAATTACTTCCTTCCTTTTAAAAAGTGCTCCTTGCACTCCTCCTTACTCTAGCTGTCACCATCCAGGCATCACTCACCAGTTTCCCCCAATACTTGGGTTCCATAACATCCAATTAATACCTGAAACTAGAGCTTTGCTGGGAAAAAACCAACAAAACACCAGCAAACAAAAAAACCAGAAACAAAACCCACAAAACAAACAAAAAACAAAACAAACAAAAAAACCCAACAAAACCCCACACCCCAAAAACACCAATCAAAAATGAAACCAAAAACCTTCCACACTCTAACTCTCCCCTTAGTGTTCAGAAATACAGCAGCTTTGTATTTGTAAAAACAAAGGGAGAAAATTCTTTCTTCTGCACATCCAGACAGATGTCATGAGATCCTGAAATAAAAAAATGTGTTTTCTGACTTACAGGAAAAAGACTTTTCAAGCTTCAGATTTTAATCAAAGCCTGGTCAGAGGAGCTCTGTTCCAAACAGCCCAATTTTCCTTTTGAGCTTAAACCAATTTCCATCTAGTATTTTAAGGAAAAATGTACCAGTGAAAGCCTCACCACAGGAATCTTTAGCCCACTCTGTTTAAACAACTCCAGCTGGTAACTCCAAGTCAGCAGCACACACAAAATTAACAGAATGCCTTTCGTCTTGCTCTGTGATCACTCCTGTGCATCTCTGATCTACTGTCCATGTTTTTTCTGGCGAGCACAGCTCCCATGACCCAGTCACTCAGAAAGGAACTGTGGCAGAGTGCAAACTTCACAAGACCATAAAAATTTCCTGAAGAACACATTACCTGCTAGATGAACACAGCTTTTTGCAAAAGAACACTGCAAATACCCTCCACTTGCAGGACTCAGTGTAACTCTGTAGTTTTAAAAGGTGCAGTGCAAGACACGTATATAACTTGCTTGTCCAAGAAAGTAGGACTGCACTGTTTACAAGACTCCAAGAAAGAAATATGTAGCAGCTGTATTACACTCTGTTTTTTATACTTTAAAGAAGCATTTGGTTTTGCTTTTATTTATTCTGGGAGTGGGAAATCCATTTTGCCAAAGAGTGTAAATTCACTCCTATGGGTAATTTAGGATCTAACTCAACAGACATACTAGATTTATTAGTCTAAATGAATAGTCTGAAGTTAAACATGTAACTGTGAAGAACAGGTCACTTTCACTCAGGTCCATGAGCTTTTTAGCCCCTTCAGCACAGACTGAATTCAGCACGCCTGGCAGAGAACAGGCAGGGCTCATCCCAGCCTCAACACTTGCACATCCACAGCATCTGCTCCTCCTCAAAAGGAAACTGCTGGGCATTCTCTGCCCTTGGGAACTGCCAAAAGAGCTCTTGTTACTTTTCTTCCTGTAAGGTGACACAGCTAAGTGGTGGCCTTCTAAACCCATTGTTTATAGTAAAATAAGCTTTATTCTAAGTAAGATTTGTTGAAGATTAATCTTACCTTCAAAAATACCTGTAGTTAAAGCAAGAACTAGAACATAATAGAATCTTGGTAACCAGCTTAATAACTTCTCACTAATATTTTTTTCAATGCCTTTTTTTTGTGCCAAACATGCATAATCAAAATTCTATCACCCATAATCAAAAATCGGGGGCTTGTTTTATAATGCAACGAATAAGTAGGTTCAAATGCATTTCTGTAGTTAAGGGCTCTGCAGCCCTGTCCCTGGACAGTGTTGGAGGTGGCAACACAGTACACATCACATTGATATTCATACCTGGGTCTTTCTTGGTCCCTTTTCCACTCTCTCGGCTCTTTTTTAAAACTGCCTTTAACATTTTAAATGTCGCTCCTAGAGGATAACAGAGAGAAACAAAAATAAATGCAACATCAGTAACATACATTCACTCAAAGCCAAACAAAATAAAGACAGGATCAATACAAATAGAACAGTGAGGTCATCAGGAGAAACTTTCTGCTAGTTACATTTATTTCTTACAGCTTCACTTGGTTAAGCAAAGTCCTTAAGCATGAGGAATGTTTTAATCGAACTAAGCAATTAAGAGTTCACTGTCTTCTGGTACAGAAAAATAATGCAGCATTCTCCACATTCCACATCTAATTACAGTTACATGGCTAGACCTGAGTCAGTTGCTGTAAGACACTCCATAAAAATAAATCAGAATCAAGGCCTAACTCCTTGCTGGTGTTCAGCACTAACTGGGAGCAGTGGGAGCAGCCTGGTGTCAGCTGGGAATGCCAAGTGCAGGAGTGCAGAACAGGGGGACAAGAGGCAGCACCCCTGTCTTGTCCTACGCACAGTGAGTGGCAAAGGGCCAGCAGAACAAACTCCTCCATTCCTGCAATGCCCCATGCCCTTCTGTGAGCACACAACTTGTGCCTTCCACACCTCACCCCTAACAGTCGACTTAACTGAGCACCTGCTGCACAGGAACATTAGGCATAAGAAAAATACACTTGGGCTGTTAAACCTGCAAGATAATTATGTTGTTTCAGATAACTATCTTCAGTTAAAGAGCAAGGAAAACAAAAGGAAAGGGATTACGAAGAGCTCTTCTTTCTCAAAAAGCTTTCTAAGAGCATCTATGAATTGTAATTTCATCTCTTTTCTCTACGGAAAAATTGCAGGTATCTCATTTTAGAAAGCACACAGTACCGAATACGCAGTAAGAAGTATGCCATCCCTGCCCTCCCTGCCCATCGCCAATCCTACCATCCCTGCCCACCACCATCTCTGCAACCAGAGCAAACATGTTCAGCAACACCTACACGTGTTTCCCAAAGAAAACTCATTGGCCTGGCCCAGTTTCAGCAACAAAAAAGCCCACAAACACACCCACAAAATGGGATCATCTAACTGAAAAATGGAATAAACTAAAAGAAAGCAAACGATGATTATTTATTGGATACAAGCCATCAATAAATTTATCAAAATGAGCATCACTATACTATACTAGAATGCAGAATACCAACTGGGAAGGGTAAAGCTTCATTTTTGAAAACATGTACTACATATGTTTACACTGTCAGTGACTGGGTACTAGTTGTGTTCTAGAGGCAAAGGCTTCATCACAGTTTTCAGCAAGTCCAGCAATGTCCAAGAGGCTGGACTGAAAGAACATGGTCAATGACACTCCCTTGAACACTGTTCCATTTTTTAAAAAATTTCCCTAAGATCATGAGAAGGAACAACTAAATGCAACATGCAGAAACACTCCCTTTCCTTGCCTGTCTGCACGAGCTGGATACAGAGACAATCCACAACAGTGAACAATTCTCTGAGAGCAAGAAACAGCCCTGACAACTAGAGACATTCCATCATACAATCAAGGCTGAAACGTAATGCATAAGAATGGAAGTCCAACTACAGCTGCAGAGACATTCTTACTTTGGTATTCCCTAACTTGTGCCTAGCTCTGAAACATCAGTGTTTGCCCTAAAATCACTTGGCATTGTATATTCCTGGTATGCAGTACAACAAATTCGACTTCCAGATGCTTTAAAATCTCTTAAGTTATTTAGAACAATAGTGACTATACTAGAATTCAGTGGTTATTATCACATGAACAAGGAAGGAATAGCCTACCTAAACTCCTGCTGAAGTTGGAAGAGCAGGTCTCATCTAGCTCTGCCTTAGAGAGGCCACTGGATGCATGTTTTACTTTTTTTGTTTTCCTCTAGAAGGTGACACTTAGTGGTGTAATGCAACCAGAACAAAAAATACAAAAGGGTAATTATGAAAGAATTTGGTTTCACAGGGTGGATCCTTGCAGGGAGGCTGCTGCAAGTGAAGACAACAATTTTGCAAGAAAACAGGATCTTTATTAAGAAAAATATGGTAACAATAAAGCACACCATTTACAGGACCCTGAACAGGTGCAGTGCTAAAAGAAACCCTGCACAGCAGCTCAAAGAGGGAAGAAATGTGAGCTTAAAAAAGCCAGTGGAAAAAATAACAGGAGCAGATCGGAATCCAATGGACAAAGAGGAAAGGGGCAGCAACTGAGGCTCCCTCTGAACGCCAGGAATGCTTCCTCACTGTGAGGGTGATCACGCACAGAGTCGCCCTCCCTGGGGGGAGTCCTCAGGAACCATCCACACACTCCTGGGCAAGTGGCTCCAGAAAACCCTGCCTGAGCAAGGCTGGACACAAGGTGACTTCCCATGGCCCTTCAACCTCAACTGCTCTGTGATCCAGGAAGAGGCAGAGCAGGATTGGCCTCAGTTCCTGGCCTTCCACTGGACTTCGTGGCATGGACCACCTGTCTGACCCATTTCACGGGGCCCCACATAGGGTACGTGATTTCCGTGGAGCCTGTCCCCCCCCAACAGGTCGATGCATGCACACTGGGCTTAGAAGGGATGACCCCCAGTGACATTCAAACCAGAGAAGAGCCTGGAAATGGATTTGACACACTGCGCACGGAACAGCAGGAAACCCAACTGTGACTCTCCCTGGCTGTGCAGGCACGTCCCCTCTGCCCAGCACAGCCCACCCTGCACTGACTCTTAGCAGAGACTGTCAAGGAGCAGCTCAGGCCAGACAGACAGGACACCTCCTGCTCCAAAGGGAGCACCCCAGCACACGGCACAATAAAACCACTGCAGAAGCCAACTGTACTTCAGGAGAAAGCACGTTCCTACTCACTCCATCTTACTTTCAATGGCAAATGCCTCCCCCTACTACAAGACCTAAAACTTCTAATTATCAGATTCCAAAAGGAAAGAAAACCAAAGCACTTTTTCTAACTGTATAAACACCCTCTCCTGGATAATCTCCTAAGATAAGACATGAAACACAAGAGAAGTCTCAATGTATTTGTTACACACCACTTTTTAAATAAATAGATTTTTTTTCTTTTCCATACAAAAAACATCTGCCATGTTCGAAAGCCTGCATTATGCAAGGGTAAGATCTGGAATCATTAAGGAACTTTAGAATCTGAGAAAGGTGTTTTACATGCATACCTAAAACAGAGTGGCAATAAAAACCCCCAAAACCAAAACACTTCAAAACCCACATATTATATTTAACTTATTTTACAAACATGACAAGTATAAATTGTTAACCAGAACAGAGAGGCTTGATATAGAACTGCAACTTTACAGTATAAGTCATTCCTACTCTTAGGATATAGACAAGTGGTAATGAGAGATCAAATAAAAGGAATCAAGGACAATTCCATCCTAGATTTTCTGGTTTTGGAATTGAGGTCAACTTCCCTACTGTGCAAACAGTTCTTCATGGATCTATTCCAACACAGAACAGAACTGCCATGCAAGATTGTCGCTTACTCAGACCACATTGAGTGTTGATACAAGAGGTGATTATTACCTGAAAGCAAAGTCCATTTCTTTCCTTCTCCCCTACAAAATGATATGCAAAAATGAAAGTTAAGCACTTCCAAAGCCTTTAGCTTTGTGAGTACACACATGGACAGGGCTGGAACAGCAAAGTAAGAGCAGTGAAATGTGCTATTCATTTGCAAGCTGAGAGGTACAAAAATCAACTGACTCTATGCTACAGCCACAACCTTGGATCCAGGGTAACATCATTCCCATTCCACAGTGCACAGGTGAACATTCACGGAACTAACTAAATACTACACCTTAGAAATACTGTTTACAAACAGTGTTTTGAAAAAATTAAAAAAACCCAACAAACCCAAAACATACACCACACTTATTTGTACTTATTGTGACTCTTACTGACATATATGCCAAAGCTTTTCAGCTTCAGGTAAGGTATTTCTTCATATCCATCTTTCACACTTCAGGAAGACTGATCAAACTGAACAGCAATAGTGTGCACTATGAGGAAATAATGTGTTCCTCATTCCTTGAACCAGGCATGGGATATTGGACCTCATTTTGCTTTAAAGACATCTGTATGAATAGGATATTTCCCAGTAATGCTGGCACCTTGTCTTTCTAAGCACACTGTACTTCTCTCTCCCCTCACAACTAAGCTGAAGTAAAATCATTTGCTGACTCAGATTTCAGGAACCCTTTCAGCTATTGCAGTTGTTTCATCTTGGCAAACAATTCCAGTTCAGATTTTCTTGGTTCCAGTTTTTAAATTCTGCCGTGAAACCACTTGTTTGTTGTTTTGTTGGGGGGTTTGTTTGTTTTTTTTGTTTGTTTCTCTAAAGATTTGAAAGTCTTTTAAAAACTATCATTTCCATTTTAAAGTGGATACCAGATTTGGATTTGTTATCCCAGGGTGATATTTGCAATGTCCCAACAGAATTCTCTTGCCTGTGGAACTGAAGACCACGTCAGCTGTTGACAAAGATGGATCTCCCAGCTCACACCAAATACATTTTAAATACATTTTCAAACAGGTGCTGCCGTCCTACCAGCTCAACTGTTTGTCTTCAGATCCACAAGACAGTCCATACAACTGCTTCCTTCTCAGAGCACAAAGGGAAGGAGCAGAAAGTCCCTTGATTCCAGAGTTGGTATGGTCAGCTTTTTTATGAGGTACTCCAGAATGTGGGCAGCTTCACAAAACACAAACGCTAGGTCATGGAAAGGGTCAGCAGCACAGGCACGTTCAACAGGTCACTTAATTTCTTGACCTTTACAAATGAAGTATTTGATTACCTGGGAAACGCCCTCTGAAAATCAAAGAGACTGGAAAAAAATCTCTCCACATTTTCACTCAGCCTTCAAGTCCATCCTTAAAACTCAGCAACTGCTTTGCATGAGACAATTTTCCATGTAAAGCTTCTACTGAAGACAGCAACATCAGGAACCAGATGATTCACAGCTACTGTTTGCATTCACAGATTTTATTCCACCTGCCTTCCCTACTAGAGTGGGTTACTTTCAGAGATCTACCCACAGGAGGCCAGCACTTCTGCAGAGGCCAAATCAATTAATCCTACACAGCAGGGAACCACCTGAGCTAATGCCCACAAACTCCACATGTTCCACCTGCTTCCAACAATTGTGGTGTTCAGGCTCTTTTATTTAAATCCTGAAAGGAGTTAACATTTAGTTGCAAAGAAATAAAGGGTAAAACATCTTAGTCTATGGTTTGCACAGAAGTCCTTGCAGATTAACCACCTTTCAGTGTGGGATTTATCAAACATATATTTCAAATAATCTGTATTTTTAAAAGTGTATTTTTTTTAGTTTTGAATCAAAAATTCACTGACTTCAAACACATTCAGAGTGTCATTGTTTACACACAGAAAAGCCTCAACATTTCCCTTTTCTGGAAAATTCAAATTCCTTTAGCTGAACTGTAGATTTGAAACAAGAGTAAAACACAGCAAAAAACAATACATGAAGGAACACGGTGTTACTGGTGTAACAGTAATCAAGACAGTAAGTAAAAATCCTTTCAAATGACTACATTTTGGATCATCAGTGTCTGGCATTTTATAATAAACAGAGGGTATATTCCCAGATCTAAGAGACTCCTCATTCAAGAATGAACACACGTGGGGCTGCTTTTTTTTTTAAGGTACAAGTTCTGATGAGATAATGTGTTTAATTATTATTCAAATACATGAATAAAAATGATAAAACACACTGAAGAGGTCTGCCTCCGACTTCATGCAACAAAGTAGAAAATGGCATATACATTTCCAGTGGGCTTTGCGAAGTCAGACCCACAGAAGTCAAGTAGCTATTATTGAAATATTTTATACAACACCCTAAACAATTACTATCTTTACCCTTTGTAGGTGTTTCTTTTGCAGGAAAATCCATAGATAACAAACTGAGAAGCTACAATGCATTTATGTCATTTGTTCTTCCCTCAGTAACCAAAGTATTATTAAAATCACCTATGAGATACTCTACATTTTCCCTGTCTCACCTGACCCCAGGAAAGCTACACTGCAGTTTAACAGGAGACTGCAGAAGAACAGCAATGTTCCCACTTTGCTGTTCACTTCTAAAGTGGAATTATGCCTTGAAGCACTATTAAAATACAATGAAAGAGGTGAAAGATGAGGAAGTGTGAGAAAAAACCTCATTATCATGTTAGCTATTAGAATGTGCTTCTGCAGTAGCTTTTTTCCCACCAGTCCAAATCTAGATTTGATTTCCCAGGTGCCAGAGATGTACTTATTCTGCCCTGCAATCACCCAGTTTTCTGCTATGCTACTCTTTTACCTGATTGCAGATTATTTTGGCCAGGTCCAGAGGATTGCCAACACTGGTGAAAAGATGGTCACCTCACTTCACTGCTGTCCAAAAACCCTGGGCAGGTGCCAGCCACTGCAGAAATTACTCTTTACTGCTATTTAAGAGATCACTGTTTTCCAGCTACTTCTTACTGCCCTGAAGCAGATTGAGAGCACCCACAAGTCAGAAATACTCACTTCAAAGATTGTAAGCACCTGTTTGAACCAACCCAAGGATTTGGTCATCACGCAGATGGAGGATCACAAGTGGAATCACCTGCTGGGGAAGATCAGCAGTTCTCAAAAGCGCCTGAAAAATCTTAACTATTCACAGGTGTTTCTCGTATGACACAGATGAGGTGTTCTTTCCTTTTTGTTCCCATTCTGCTCAGACTCCCCAGAGAAAACGACAAGACCATAGTCTTCTACCACGTTCCACAGAATTTCCCCTTTCTGCAGATATGACTCACAAAACAAAATAAAACCAAGGGAATCCCAAGAAAAAACAAAACTAAATGCACTTCTCCTTCCTACTGAATTTATCCTTGCTGTTTAGGCTTCCTTCTGAACCTCCCTCCTCCAGCTCCTGTCATTGACAAGCCACTGTCAGGTTCCTCCAAGGATGAATTGTGCTCTGCTGGTCTCACCTCATTTAGCCTAACTCTGCTCTCACCAGGGCAGTTTGCTCCCCTCAATTTTATCTTTAGGTATTGCAGAAGTAAATTACCCTCAATCATTTAACTTCCTTTTACTTCTAAACTCAATGAATTACCTTTCCTGTCCTCCAGCCTTGCCAGACAAGTATCAGTGTACACAGATTAAGCCGCAACCCAAATTTTTGCTCCAGGGGCACGAGGGTGGAGTGTGGGTCTGGAGAGAGCTGGAAAAACAAGGGTGGGGAAGGCTGCTCCCTACCTATGTCCATAAACAACCCTCACCCCAAGAAGGTGTCAAAAAAAAAGTTGGCCCTCCTCTAAGTGGAATTTAGAGAGGCACTGTAGAATGAATTAAGGTCACGAGATTTAAAAAGAAGTCCTGAGGAAATGCCACGTGCAGTGTCCCCACCAGCAACCCTCAGGAGCCAGGGACACCACAGATACCGCTTGCACTGTGGCAGGGGTGAGCAAAGGAAAAGGAAGTATCACCTGTGTATGTTCTTGCCTTTGTTGTAATGGCCACTTTCCATCTCTCCTCATCCTCCCCTCCCTCAGTAAACACAGGAAAAGTGACAAATTCCCTACTCAAATTATGAAAAGGTCCAAACACCAGGCAAAAAAACTTGTCACGTTCCAGCTGGCAGAAGTAACACCCTGCACACACCAGTCAGCAGAAAATCAAGAGCCAAAAACTAGGTCAGAAACTGTAATTTCAGCTTTACTAGCAACCAGAAAATTAATCTGAGGAACAGATCACGTTAACCAAAATTTTGACCCAGTTCATAGTAATTAAGTCTTATTTTACCAAATATTTATATACTTAGGCTATCACAGCCCTGTCCTCTCTGGAGAGCACAAAAGATGAGGGATACAGAAATAAAATGTGTCTCTGGTTTCCCAGATGCCCTAGATACAGTCCTAATCTCAGAAGAACATTCACAAGCTGCTTGTAAAATGCCACCACTGACTCCAACCAGTCACCAATAAAGGCGAGGCAGAACGAGCCATCTTTCCTTGCACAGGCTGCATTTAAACAGCTCCATGGGGAAAGTCCAGTCCTTCAGCTCTGCATCAGTTTAACGTGCTCCCTCTACACTGGGCAAATCCACACTGTGCTCCCCACCTGCTGGAGACAGGACAGATGGAACAAAGTAAAACTGGGGACAGCCAGCACCTGGGCATCTGCTGAATGAGCCTGACATTGCAGCAGACTGGGTCTCTGGGCTCTCCAGGCATCCTGCAGCTTCCAGGACAAGAGTTATGGGGTCCTGTGTTTCTAAGCTGAGGTTCACAGCCAGCCTCAATAGGTCAGTCTTTGCCATCTGGACTCAAGCCAGTTTTTTCTGCTCTTGTCAAACTACAGTTACTATTAAGGAACAACCATGGTCTAGAAAGACAAGTGGGGGAAGAAGCAGAAGAAATCAATCTAGATGTAACACATACCTTTGGTGTTAAGCAATAAACAAATAACACCTACTTTGCAAGAAATCTGTAACTACAGGACAGGCTACAAACGTCACATAACAGCACCAAACTGACTGGCCACACATCAAATCTGTAATAATTTTTGGCAGGATTTACAAAGGGCTGCATCACCTACTTGTGATCAGGGATCCTCCCTTCCCTGCGCTGCAGCACAGGGAGAAAACAGCACGTCCTGCAGCCCCAGGAGCTGTGTCTGGCCATGGGAACACTGAGCTCAGCGACAGTGCACACCTGCACAGCACAGCAACCCCACCAGCAGGTGCAGAAACACCACCCGGCACCTGGGATCCACCACACCTCCTGTCTCATGGCCCGCAGAGAACCTCTCCAGGCTCACTGTGGGTCAGTAGCCAAAGGCTACACTTCCTTCATATGTCAAGATTACAAGGTCCACCCAGTGAGGTTGAAGACTAATGACTTAACCCTCCCAGACTAAAATATCACTAAAATCCAGAAGCTTAGCAAGTGAACTACTGCAGCTGGGACAGGGGAACCACCATCTGTTTGTTTAGTGGGGCTTTCAGGCTGCAGGTCACATAGAGAAACAAATAAATTACTATTTATTTCAACCACCTTAAAACTTCAAGGGAAGGAAGTTATCCCATATAAAAAGATTTAATATCATGTAATACTTTCTCAGAGGGAAACAGGCTAAACCAATAGCAAGGGGGATAAAGTTATTAAGTTTCACTTTCAACTTGCTAAATACTGCAGTTGACAAACCTTGTATCTAAAAAAATCCTATGTAAAAATCTAGCTATCTGCCTGCATGGAGTCCTGTTTTCAAATGTGTATTTGTAATTCAGACCTTGCACAACAGACACTTCCGTTCCTTTTCAGTCCAAAGAACACCAAACAAGCTCTTACCAGCCTTCCTATTAAAAAACCAACCAAACAAACAAAAAAACAAAAACAAACAAAAAAAACCGCAAAACTCACAATCTCTCTCAAAATTAGACCTGACCAAAACGAGTAGCACATGGAGCATTCTGGTGGAGTGCAGAGGTAAGCGAAGGCAGCTCTAAAACAGTGAAATATCCAAAACAATGCGATGCCCAAATGGCCTCATACCACAGATCTCTTCTGGACATACTGAGGTAGCATGTGGCCCAACAAACACCTTCATTTCCACATTTGTTTATTTTGTCTACAAAGCCACAAGTAACCAACCAGCAAACCCAAACAGGAACAAAGGGGGCAAAAACCCAAGAGGCAGCTCCAGATTTGAAGAAACTTTGCTGTACCTCAAAATGAGATTTTACCACCAGACTACATATAAACTGGCAGTGTAACTACCTTCAGTGTTGACTGCCAGTCAAAGGGAATGGGTTTTGTATACTGAAAATGCCACCTGCTGTATCTACTGTATCTCATCTGACAGTGGTACCCCTACGTACAGGAAAAAAATCACTGAATTCCAAAGAGCAGATTAACTGACAATCCTTTCAGAAAAGGAAAACAAATTCCCTCTAAAGGCTAAATTAAATAATTTGTTACCAAGCTAAGGCATTAGTGAAACCTGGCAGTATTTGATTAGTAGGTGCACAGAACTCAAGGATAATACCGTAGGACATAATACAAAAATATATGCCTAGTGGCTAAAAGTGAAGGCTTCATTCATTATTTCTTTCATCCACAGAAAAAAAATTCATGGATTATTTTCCTTACAAAATTCCTCTACACAACAGCAAGAAAGGGAACCAGGCAAAACCCTGTCAAGTGTTTTGTCCAGAACAAAGAGGTGACTTTTTGATTATCACAGCTACTTTCCAGGTTTCCAATTAATCGAGTTTGCCTGAGATTTCCTTTTTTAAAGAAATATCACACAGATACAAACAAAATCCTTGAATGATAGTAAGATAGTGCTGATAAAACTCAAAGCTTTTTTCTGTTTTAGTTCCTTATCATAGCTAGTTCCAGATCTCCTATATTCTTCATCCTTCTTACCAGATATTCTCAGAACTTTATTCTCTGTTTTTTCATGGAATGTTCCTTTCAAAAAAGCAAAAATGGTCCCTCTCCTTATGTGTTACTAATAGTTTTCTCCTAACACCACAGGTTTCTATTTTAGACATTGATGCCAAATACAGGTGTGTATTCTGGTCTATTTCCCCCTCCTTCATGTCACCTATCCTTAGGAATTCTGGGGCAGTCTGTTTTATGTTTCCTATAATCCCTAATCAGGAAATACCTGATTTGAAACAGCTGGGAATCACAGCCTCTCACTTTTGCCAGAAATCACATACAGAGCTCCATGCAAAATGTGTACATGAAGGCCATGTTACCTACTTCCTGCTTCACAGGCCCAAAAATAGAGATGAACACATCTATTACTAAGTGAGCACTTTCACAGGTTTTAATGTGACTGGAAAAATATTCTCCTCTGGTGTCAAATTGATGTTGATGTCTTCTTCATCAGGATAACTACCTTTAACCTTAGTTACTAGAGGCAGAGTGGTATGTGTGCAACAGCTTGAGCTACCCACAGTGACAGAAAGGAAACAGTCATCAGGAATCCTTTGATTAGGGCAGATTCAGGGAATAGCTGAGGTTGGAAAGGACCTCAAGCAGGGCAAGTCACATAAGAAAATGCTGGAAACGTGTATCAAAGATACAGTGCAGAGTTATTTCCTTCAGAGAATGGATCTGTCAGATATGTTAACAAACATATCTCCTGCTGGTTTGGGATGAGATAGAGTTAATATAAGGTGAAAGTGTCCCTTGCCACACACCCCCCCAAAAAAAAAAAGAGCAAGATACAACTTCCCAGTGACCCTACCTAAAATGTGAGAATGAGCAGGAACACAAGGAACACAAGGCTCAAACATGCTAGACTATTCAGAACACATTAGCACAGCTACACACACACACAAAAAAGAAGGGGATAAAGCAGCATAATCATTGTGGATAAAATAAATTAGCCAACTTTGGAATTAAACATTAATGTTTTTGAGGATGCCTAGAGATCAGACATTTAAGTTACATAATCCCGGAGGTATGCTGGGTATCTATACATACTACCTCTTCAACCTCAGAGCATCTCACACCATATGTCAGCTCCCAGAAGCCTGCAGGGCAGGTAACAACCTTATTTCCATTTCACTCAGGAGGAGCAAAGCCCAGTTTGATCAAGGTCATACTGGTGGAGCCTTTACATGACAGGCAGTGGGGTCAGCCTGCTCCTGCAGCCCCTGCTGCCTCATGCCAGCCACAAGTCACCTTCTCTGAGCTCACTGACCTGCACTGTGGAGCCAGAGCAGCAGAGACAACACAGGAAAAGAGCAGGATCTCACAGCAAGTACAGAGGGAAGGAAAACCACTCCTCTGAATCACAACTAACTATTATTCTGGCTCAGCTATTTCCTGAAATCTCACCCATAGGAATGTAGCAAAGCAGAAATAGTACCCTCCCTTTTTCCCACCTCACATCCTGGGATGCTGCCTTTTTCTGTCTTCTGTGAAACGTAAACCTTCAGTTTTTAATTACCTGATTGTGTTGTTTTATGGTCAAGACTCAAGCATTCTTCTACAGTGTAAACTGCAAGGAAACATTAACATCCATGCTCTTTCAATTCCTTTTTACTTGAAGCACTTCTCATTGTGATGTACAATGCAGTGGCATCTAGAGGCCTTGTCAGAGCATCAAAACGAGCCACGTGCACACTCCTGCCCCAGTGGGCTCACGCACAAGGCCTCCCTCAGCCCCAGCCTGGCATGTGTGGTCTGTCTTTACACACACACACAAACTCCAGAACCACTGAGATTAGTCTCAAACTACAAACTACACAGGTGCTCTACATGTAATTCCTCATCAGCCACAAGTCCACTGCAGAGCTCAAACCAGGAACAAGAACATGGAATACATGGAACATCCCGGAGTTTGCTCTTGAAGAAAAATTAAAGGCTTGTCTATGCAAAGGGAAAAGTGCTTCACATTCACATCCTGCCCCATCCTGCAATAACTCCCTGGTGTAGACAAGATCCTACATGCTTTTACCAAAAATATTAAATACCTGACAAGCCCCTATTTATTAAAATTTTACAGTTGTCCTGTTGTTTTCAGTAATTAAAAAGCCAAGCACCAGTAAAGCCTCTAACTCAGATGCCAGAAAGCATTCCTTCCACAGGCAAGAGTCCAAAAAAAAGAGTAAATTTAAATCCTCACAACCAGAATTTAACTAGTAGTGAAATACAATTCTGTACCCTTAAAAAATAATTATTCATTAAAACCTTAGGTCTGTGCAAATCTTTACATGTTTGCCAAGACAGCGTATTCTGCCTCTCCTTAACCTGTCCCCAGGCTGCTTTACAAGCCCACTGTATATCAAATGAGTCAAGTTCACTTATTTGGGAAGAGATGCAACACCAACAAGAACTCACTTGGCTCAAAATCCTATGAACAGAAGAAAAACTGCAAAGAAACAAAAACATTTTCACCTAGGGAAGGCTGAGAACTGAAGAAATGAGGCTCAAGCATAGCTCACTAAGGAGGAAAGCATCTGCTTTTCCTACTAGCAGACATGATGAAAATAGGAAGAAAATAATCTAGTTTCTACCAGTGTGAGATTCCTCAGACACCAGGTAGGCAGATGCCTGGAACACTGCTAAGAAAAGGAGCTTTCTCTGAAAGCCCAGGTCCCCAGTGAGACCCAAGGCAGGTCTGGTGGCAGACACTGCACAGAGGGTGCCAGAGCCTTGGGGGAGCTCCATCTGCACAGGCATGGGGGGGCAAAAAGGGAAAGGAACAAGTGCTCTCTAACAAACCATTCTGCATATTCCTCTGGTGCAGACTTTTACACAGCTTTGAACTCTAGCACAACAAAACCACTTAATGTCCTCCTTATTGTCTTTTAAGGACAAAGTGCAGAATTTTTAGTCAGGAAAAAACCCCATCAATTTGGTCTTTTTTCCCCCCAACTTTCAAACCATGCCCAGTATCTCCAAATATAAACTGCTCTGTCAGTCAGTGGAGACTTACTGCAAACTTACAGAAAACATCTGGTGAGATGCCACAGTGGCACAAAGAATGGCTTATACAGAGAATCAAGAAAAACATACACAGCAGCTCTGTATTCCCAGAGTTCTGAATATACCAATGAATTCTGAAATTGCACATCAGGTTGGTACATGATGCTAGGAGGCACAATGTTCCTATACTCCATGCTACCTTTGCCAAGTATAATTTATCTAAGGAGAAAGCAAAGTTTGCCCCTAATGTGTTGTCACATTGTCTTCTGAACTTTTCAAAGTAATTCTTGCATGAACACAAAGATTCTGTATCAGTAGCTGAGAAGTGCTGATAATTTTACTTTACCAGGTCTAGACTTTGTGGCAGTAATATTTCTTTTCTTCAAACTTTCAATTGTTGGCAAATTTTGTAGAAAAATCCAGGAACTCAGTCCTTACTAACACAAAAACCCCTCTTTGTCATCACAGTGGGAATTTAGCCCAGTGTAAAACAGACCTTGAAGCATATTAACTAAATAATCAACCCAACTCAAAGGCACTTGTGGTGTAAAACAAAAGCAGTCTCCCGTGTTTTGTCCTTCTTGTTCAAAAACAGAACACAAGCAAAAAAAAAAACCCCACACAACACAGAAAAAAGAAAAACAAGCCCGAGTCAAACCCAACCCACACATTAAACTCTCCACCAAGTTCCATCTCATTTAAGTTTCAAAAAGCAAAGGTCGTATTTTACTATTTACTTTTACTTGATACTGTTCAAATACTTACTTGTTAAAGTATGGTCAGAAATATATAAAGGACATCTGCTAAGAAAGAAATAGATGAGTTACACTGTAAATGACTGAAAGGAGAAAAAGACAATCTGTATACTACTCAGACTATAATATTTTTCCCGATAAAACAAAGCTGAAGCAACTCAGTCTGGACTCTGCCTATTCAGCAATTAAACACCTCTGCTGTTTTAAATGCAATAGCTTTGAATTTGACTTAAAACTACCAGCTTTTGACAAATTAGAGATATTTACTACTTAATGCATCAGACAACTAAGTACAGGGCAGCAAAGTTCCACCAGAACCTAATACAACATTTAAAGATGTAAACCCATTGTGACCTACCCAGAGCTCCCCAGGCCTGACTCCGGCGTGGATCTCCAGAGTTCACATTCACACAAACAAACACATCAAAAACCTCCTGTCAGGGCGTTTCCTGTGTGCTAACAAGTTCCAGCTTCTCTCCTGCTGGAGCTAAATTTAACTAAGATCCAGTTAAAAAAGAAAAAAAAAAGAAAAGAAAAAGAAAGCCAAAACAAAACACAACACAACAAACGAAAAAAACATGCTAACAAACAGAGACAACACAAAAAAGCAACCCACACCATATACACAACTTCAGTGCAATGCAGCAAACATTTTACAGCCACTTTGGTTTTACAGCTCTTAACTATCAAATACATGAAATATGCAGCAAACGAGCAGCCACCTCTCAGCCTCTCACCCTACACATTTCGGAGATGGCACTTGATGTGCTCCAGTGCACAGGCGACACCAGCTCCCACTAATTCCATGGGGTGTGTGACAGCCAGCGACTCCCCAGCACAGGCAAAGGTTCCAGCACAGCCACGGGTGCCTGGCCATCAGAAGGGGCACTCCCCACAGCAGCAGCATGCATTAAGCCAAAAAGGCTCTCTAAAAAACCTTCAGTCTTTGCTGCAAATGTGTTAATTCTTGAAGATTTTAATTAGACATTTGTCTGAGCTAGATAGAGGCATATGCAGGTAGAAGGGTAAGAAACAACTCAGAGTGGAGGAGGTACAGCATTCAGGCTTCTGCCCACAGCACTGAGCTCCCATGTCCACACCCCACCAGTGTCCCAGGACCTGTCCAGGGCCGACATCAGGGCCGACCCTGCACCCCCCACGCCCCCGACAGCTCCGCACCAGGCAGGACACACGCCACAATCACCCTGCACTGCCACTCTGCACCTTCACGTCCTCGGCCACACTTAATTCTTACACAGCTCGGACAATGCATCTTTTCTTAAAAATATAAAGGTGTTAAATTTGAGTAACACTTGGATCACTAATCAGAGGAAAATTCTGCTGCAGAGCAAAATGAGACTGTGAACAATTCTACCCTGCTGTAGGCTGTGGAGTTTTCTTGTAACACCACCCCTTATTAAAGAAATCCAAAACATGCAGGGAATCTACATTTATTGATAATTCACAAGTTCTAACTTTAAAGCATCACTGTGAATTAAGTCAGCTGATAAAGAACACCCAGATGTTCAAAATACAGATCTGTAGCTTTGTATACAGTTACAGCATTTAAGATCACTAGAGCTCTAAGTTGCATGCAGCATTCCAATTTCATACACACCTAGATACAGCTGAATTCCCCAAAGCTCACGGAAGAACCAGACTTCAAGATCAGCCCTACTTCCAAAATTATTTTGGCCATTTGGACTGCAGAAGTGCCTCAGAAGTGCTTCATAGCAAGTGCCTCACCAAGTCAGTCACCTCACAAACACTGCAAAACCATAACCCCTGCACCAGCTGACACAGAGTATTTACAGAAAAAGGTCAAATGGGCAGTAATTCATTGATCACTGCCACCAACTTCAACAGCATCAAGACCCTAAGAGCAGCTCTGGATTTGAGAGCAGATATTTGAATTTCTGCTCAGGGCTATGCAAAGCTGCTGCCAGCACTGAACAGAGCCCTGAGTGCAGCCCAGTGAGATTCCCAGGCTGAGGCACCACACAGCCCATGAGGCCAAGACCAAATGGGTCCCTGGCACCACTCACAGACAAGACACCACCCTGAGGTGCCAAGCCAGCCAGCTGATCCACACCAACCTCATCCCACCAACCGGTGGAACTCCTGCCTTCAAACTGGCACCCTGGTAGAAATCAGTATTGCAGACCAAGAAAACACATGAAATACCAAACTGGTGATGGCACTACCTCAGGAAACCAACCCCATATCCCAGCAGCTGCTCCCAGTCATGCAGTGGAGAAAGGCACTGTTTGTTACCTGGCCCTCTGCTTCCAGACTCATAAACACCCCTAAGACACAGGAGCCTCTCCGGGCAATACACAAGCAGGCCAAGCACTGAAGCAAAGACATTGCAAAGTTGAATATTCTAGTACCAAATTACCTTTACAGATTAAGCCTTTATCTTAGCAGGCCTCTCCTGGGTGAGGGGGGAAACAAAAACAGAATTCCTGAGAATTCTGGCAAGAGAAACTGGACTTTTAAAAGTTAGTCATTCCACAAACAGGAACTAGAACATATACACTTCAAGAACCAGGAATGACAACAATGGATGAAAAAGAAGTCTATACAGTGATGCATCCCCTACAAGACAGAAATGTGAAATGCTACACTGGGCAACCCTCTGAAGGTTCATGAAGCTGAAAGACAGGGAACAGAAGCAGGAGGCCATTTCAGCCGTGAAAACAGACCAAAACCCTGCTTGACTGAGGCACAAAACCCAGTGGCAGAAAACCTATGCTCTGGTTCAGACTCTCCATCCCACCGAGCAGGAAAGGAACACTGCAGGAGACTCTGACAGGTATGTGGAGAGCACAAACACAGCTCCAAGAGCATCTCATGAGCTCTAAGAGGTTTATACTGAGATAAATAATCTAGTCTGGTAAGCCTGCTGAAATAGCCTTACAGAACTTCCTAAGTACAAGGAATACTCAAGGATTAAATCACTCATGCTAAACAATGAATTTTAAAAGGAGAAGGTAGTAAGAGATAGCAGAGCAAGCAGACATTACTATTAGGCCACGCAATAGATATTCTGCCTTAATGAGCAAGCGATCCCTTTACTTTCTTCTATGCAGGACAAGATCAGAGAGTTTAAGGCTCCACCAGAACAATCTTTTTTTTTCTTTTTTAAACAAGGCACTTTTCAAACTAAAGGTAAACACAAAACCAAATGCAGTGAGGATCATGGGCTGTTTCAGCAACTGCTTTCAGTGTTACAATACGCCTTCAATGCTCAGAAGTCAGTTTTCTACAGTGGTGCTCCCTATACACAAACATATTGTTAAAAAATAAGACCTGACACATTTGTAAGGCCATATGCTGGGTTTTTTGCCACAGCTTTGTGATAAATAAACTCTCCAACCTCCACATCAAGTCTTGGGAGCTGAAAGCAAATGAAAAGACATGAACTAACCCAGTTTTCTCAAACTTTACCCACACACAGCCCAAAGCTGACCTTTCTCTGTTTTTCTGGAAAACATACAGATCTAGCTTCTGAGAGAGTTTGAAATACCACCCTTTAGTCAAAACAGCATCTCTACAGATAAACCTTCATTTTAAAACTATAAATAAAAATTTCAATTTACAGACATTTACGGATGTCATTACAAATAACCAACACACAAGGGTTTTAATGATTTGCTGAATAATGTTCCATCTTCAAAGAAAGGTGGAATCTTGATGAGAGCAAGATGTTCAGCTAAAGAAAAACAGAACACCTCTGCTAAGACTGCTTAGCTGCCTGCAGACGTATACACTCAGATCACAAAGTTGCCATGGCATCAACTTCAGGACTGTGGTTACACACACAAAATGTCTTTTTCCTACAGACTCTTATGGGAAGCTGAGCAACTTTGGCCATGAACCAAATATGTTTTGGCTCTAAAGCAGACATAATTCATCCCCATTTGGGCATTCCAATGGTTAGCTACACTGAGAAAGCAAGGCAACCAGTACTTCAGAGCATCCATATAAATGAAGCTCTAAATATACATGCTAGTAGTGGCAAAGAGAAACTCTGTTTATGCTTACCTTGCTCACTGCCATTACATAACAACATAATACTGTTTTTTCCAGCACTTAACCAGCAGATCAGAACAAATAGGAAAGGTTCATTTTTGGCCACTGTATATCAAACAACAACAACAAGAAATTTTCGAGGATCGAAGGTATCACACTTGTTCCTCTTATTCCCTAGTATTTTCAACTGTACAAGCATCAGGCTAGTTTTTAAGAAACAGCTATCAAAAACACAAGCTAACATAGGACTTCTGCAGGTACTGAAAAACTCCCAAGCAGCGTGGGTAAGTAAAACATCTAAGACAGTCTGAACCAGTGAACCTCATGCACAGTGCTTTTACAGGCAGCAGTCAGAGGCCCGAAGCAAACCTGCCACATGCCCAGCTGTTGGCTTCCTCGGAAAGCACCCCACGAGCAGAGCAGGGAGTGCTGCTGCCACCCGGGCACGGGCAGGGGACTGGGGACAGAGGGGGACAGGGGACAGGGGGGGACTGG
>JAWWEE010000162.1:209472-222691 GCA_035221455.1 Xenops minutus
AGGAGGCAGGGGGAGGCAGGCAGGGAGGGAGGCAGGGAGGCAGGCAGGGAGGCAGGCAGGGAGGGCTCACCCGGCGGCGGGCCCGGCCCCTCGCCCCGGGCTCGGCGGCGCGGCCCGGCCGGGCTGCTCGGGGCTGTGCTGCTCCGGGCTGGGCAGGCGCGGCGGCGGGAGGAGCGCCCGGGAGGAGCTCCCGGCAGGGGCGGCGGCAGCGCCCGCGCCGTGCGGGCCGGGATGGGGCGGGGCGGGCTATCCTACCCTGCCCCGCTGCCCTGCCCTATAGCCCTGCCCCACAGCCCTGCCCCGCAGCCCTGCCCCGCTGCCGCTCCCGGCCCGCAGACACCGAGCTCAGAGCGCCGCAGAGCCGGCCGGGCCCTTTGCTGTGCCCTCTGCTCTGCTCGGACACTCCCCAGCCCTGCGCCGATCGCTGCTCCTGAGAGCTCGCAAACATGGCCCGAGGGCTGGGGAGACCTGCCCCGAGCCCCGCACCGGGGACCATCCCCTTCCAGCAGCGGAGCCTTTCCATCAGGAACATGAAAGGAATCATACTGGAGCTTATAGAAGCTGCACAAGGCAAAAGATGGGTGGAATATAAATGATAAAAATACTATAAATAATACCGACAGAAGATGTGGAACAGAATGCCCAGAGAGGCTGCAAAGCCTCCCTCCACAGGCAGTTGTATTCAAGAAGTGTGTGGTTCTTGATATTCAGGATACTCCAGAACCATCTGGATGCAATGCTGTGCCACGTGCTCTGGGATGACCCTACTTGAGCAGGGAGGCGGGGCCATTCCAACCTGACCGATTCTGTGAAACTCTGAGACTGATCCCAAATATCTGCTGAACTGCGCCACGCAAGGCACTTCAGCCAGCCAGAGCAGAAACACCAGGTGTAGGAACAAGGAGCGTGCCCCTGCCCACAGCACAGAACAGAACCAACTGCATCCTGGAAAGCAGCACCTTTGGAAGGGTTTGGGGCTGCTGCCCCCAAAAAAGCCAGTGTGTTCTTTACCTGTGCCAATGAGGGATCAACAACCACGTGTTGAGGTGGCATTATCTCTGAATACAGCAGTGAACATGGGTCCCCATCTATCCATCCATATTTTCCAAGATACTGAAAAATGAAAGAGAGTGCAGAAGAAAACCACGAAACTGATCTGAAGGCTGAAGGTGATGCCAGGCAGCAAGAGTTTTAAAATAGCTCAAAGAGACAGCTCCGAAGATGGCTTATGAGAAAATGAGGAACTGGTATTTTACTGTGGGGCACCTGGGGTAACCCCAATGAGCTGCACCAAAGCTCACCTGCGACTGGGGTTGTCACATGCAGACAACCATCTCACATCAGTTGGGCATCCATGAGCCAGCTGCTTTTTAGTAGGGACACATTGGTTTAGCAGTGGTGGTTTGCACAGCATCCTTATGAGCACAACAGGCAAGAATGTCAGCAGAAACATTCAGCTGATGTGTTTGCCTCTTCCACCCCAAGTGTCCGATACTCCAGCTCTTCCCTACGCAGAGGCCAAAGCACTCAGCTTTGCTACATGCGATCTCTACAATACAATTTCACACGACTAAATACAAAAATTAATCCTCCTCGCATCCAAAAAGGGAAATGTAGAGACAATTCAAAATACTTATAAATAATAGCAAGGGTTTGCTGTGCAAACTGATTGATATTCATATGTAATTCCTGAATTTAACTGCAAAACAATTATTACAGTGCCAGAGTACTCTAAGAGCATTTTCTATGCTATGCATTTCACAGAGTGTCTTTCAATGTGTCTGTAAGGGGCATAAAAGCAAATCCGTGTGTGTGTTCACAAACAAGTGACAAGTGGCGTTCTCTGGAGGACATTGGCCACGACTGCCTCGTTTGATGTCAGAGCAGAGGAACTGGAGACAAAGCCCTCAGGGTGACAACAGCTGGGCAATTAGTGATCTTACACCCTGCCACTTTCAGCAGCTCCACAGCTGAAGGCTGGTCCCCAAAGAAGAGGAGGTTGCTGTGTGTGCCTCAGCCAGCAGCACACAGGGTCTTTCCTCCGATGGAGAATCCTCTTAATCACATTCCCTTCCCTCCATTCTGCCAGCGTGACTAGGCATATATGTGGAAAGAAAGGAATTTTCTCTCTCCCAGAGGAAATGTCTTAGTTCTGGCAGCCTTTTTTTTTTATCTGACTCTGATATCTGAGACAAGAAACTGATCTATGACTCCACTGTTGTGGGATCTATTCCTCAGGTCCAGTGCCCGTTCTCTCTTCCTCTGGATATGAACCCAGAAGTTTTGAAATAGTATTTACAGTAAATTGGATTTAGGTCCTTCTGTTTCACAGGAAAGCTCAGAATCAAAGTATTTTTAACTAGGGTTTGATTTTAGTGCTTCCCTCTTTCTCTCAGTAGAACAACGCTTTTGATACCAGCAACATAAAGGTTTTTGCTCTCATCAGTAGCTTCATTTTGGGAAGAATGTAAGCCCACAGCTGTTCTTCTACTTTAACTTTCTGCCCTCTGCTCCTTTTACTCATTTGTTCACATGATTTATCCATTTCCAGTCACTGAAATTCTTCAGCTCTTCTTTCTTCTCATAAAGGTTATGGCTGTGCTCAGTCTCACACACAAGCTTCGAGCAGCCTTTTTTTTTTTTTTTAGAACAGGAATCAGACCACACAAATATAATGGCAGCAGTGTTCACTGTAATGGTGGGGATAGAGAAATTAGAAATCAGACTGCTCCCTTTTTCAGCTCAGCTTCAGTGTTATGTTAGTTCAGGTTTCTCATCTTAACCTACTATTCCAATTTTTTGGTTTGGAAGGCTCTTTCAAAGAAGGGAATTTTGTAAATTTTAGAGGCTTCCTTTCAATGTAACTGCTTTAATCACATCAGATTCATTCTCATGCAACATAATAATTTGGTAGAAAATTCTCAATTTACTGATTTTTAAAGTAGTAGAATCAACACCACCTCATATCCAAGACAGCTGTGACTCTCAGATTTACCAGTGTCTAAGAAGGTCTGAGTTCTGATACAGGTTTTTGGTCTGTTAAAGTACATTCATGCCTCTCCAGGCTCCAGTTCACTGACGTCTGAGCCCGTGACACCACCCACTGGGTATGCACACAGGCATTCATCTCAGCCTCTTTCCTCTACGGACCTGGTCACACAGCTCTACTGAGCAAAACAAGAGTCAAGCTGAAGAGTTTCAATCAACAGCTACATCACGGGACTTTAGGATCACTCCATGCACCAGCTTACATCTGGCAGTTCCTGTCCACAGCAGATCCTGTGCAGAACCTCAGTCATTTCACTGATACCACAGAAGTACTTAGTGTCCTTTCGATGCTGAATCTCTGAAGATATTTGTTTGTAAATAGGTCCCAGAGGTGTAGATGCTACTTTGTAGAAGTGTTAATAGGATAAATAGTAAAAAATAATAGTCACCGATATCTACTAAAATATTCCAAATGCTACTACATTACAATTGTTTCCATTTATTTGTGCTTCCCCGTGCTCTTTTCTGTGTACTGTTTTCCTGCTCAATTTCAGTTATTGTTCTTCCTGATACTTTGCTTCCATGCTGTCTACCTATTTCCCACTCTTTCCATTACATTCTTTTTTAAGAAATTACATGAAAGCACCCTGGATATCAGGTCTGTCTTGTACCAGCAGCCCACAGACCCCAGCATTATAGCATGTGCTGCTTCCCTGTCTGCTGCCAGGACACACCTGGCAGGTGTAGAAAGGCAGGATGACAAATGAGCCTGATCACTGACCATAGGAACTGCTGTTATATAATGAAGGGGGCAGTATATAGTCTGCAAATATATACTTACATCTGAATGATTTTCTGTTCAAGTACTACATTTTAGCCAGAATCCACACAGCTTCATTACACAAAATCAGATGCTGCTTACAAAAGAAAGGAAAAGGGAAGCAGTATATCCTACCTCATGAGAGAACCTGGACTAACAATGAACAGAAGGCTAAAGCAATTTTAAGTCAGAGGTAAAGTATTGCAAGAGTAGATCTAAGTTACCCAGCAAGTTTTCTATTTCATCAGCAGATAAGCATTATTTCCTTGTTTAACTTTTGCGTAATTTTTTGGAGGCTGTGTAGGAGATTTTGTCATTTCTGTTGCTCCAGTGAATCAGAAACAGCAAGAGATGGGGAATAAACTGTCTGGGATAGACAAGAAATGTTATTAAATTCATGGGGGTGTAATGATCCATGACCAGAGGTACAAGCACTGCTCAAGAGACAGCCAACTGCATCCTGCAGCAGGAGGAACAAACCTGGGACACATCCCTTCAAACGATGCCAGTAGTCAGAGGAATGAAGAGAGAGGGTGCTGTAGGAGAAGCAGAATAGCTGAGTAGTGTTTGCAGCTCCCAATAATGTCGGCAGGTAATTAAGATTCTATGTGACACCAAAACCAGCTCTTGTACTTTCAGAATGAGTAGAATTTGGATTCCAGCCTTGCTTCTACAGGTAATCTGCAACGTGCACAAATCCCTGAACACCTAAGGAGACACTGACATTTGAAATATTGATAAAGGCTAGTGATCAGAAAATTTCTATTCATCCTACATCCTGTTTCACTTTCAGCCACAGATCCAACATCAGGGAATCTTTTAAAGGAACATAACAGTACATAAAAAATTGCTCCTGGTTACAGGACACAACAATAAGCAATACAATTTAGCGAAAAATGTAGGGTGGAAATTTTCATGCACTTCATACAGCTCCGGCTTGAAATCCAAGAAACCACAGGACAAATCCAACAGACCAAAATATACCTCCTTGGCAGAAAACAGCTGTTATTCTGGAGGGCAGCTCAGCTGGCAGAGCTGGAATAAGTTGTAGGTATACAGCAACCTCTTGTGGCAAATCCAGCACACAGAGAGTAACAACCAGCCTTTGAAACTGCTTAAGCTACTCTTGATATGAGTCACAAACCTCTATAAAGTTGCATTAGCAAACAACTGGAGCTGGAGAATCTCTGTTAGCTGGAGACTTGGCAATACTCAGGCTTCAAAGCTGTAACAGTCCTTCTATTTGATTCAGGGTGAATTAAACATTGGTAGCCTATTATAAATGAAGTGCCAGACTGAAATTTCTGTTAATAAAATGATCTAGAAGCTTTGCATTAAAGTAGAGCAAGAGTGGCATAACAATCAGGAGTAGAATATGTGGCTATGTATGATAAGAACATGCTATTATGTTGAATTACTGGTCTCTGCACAGTTTTGCTGAGTAAAAGGAAAACTATGACTGGTTTCACCAGGGACATCAAAATGCCCTTAATGTTTTCAGGAGATGAGCAAGACTGAGGACAGTTAAGAGTACATGTCTGGCTCAACAGTGTGTTCTGCAGAGTGCTGGCAAAGCAGTAGCCCTTCAGCTGGTAGCAGGGAGGACAAGAAACAGTCAGACAGTGCAACAGGCCTGGAGAGCTAAATAGAAAAGGAATCCCAGTATCTGCATGGAATCCCAGGACAAGTACTTCTTCAAAAGGATGTAACTCACTAGACGTCCAAAAGCAGGAACATTCCTCCAGCCACCTGACCAGCTGCAAATGCCTGTCCTGTGCAGGCTGAGGAGGGGAGAGCAATGAGAAGGTGCTGGAAGGGAACAGGAAGAATGGCAGCATGTGGAAACAGGGTCCTCAGTGACAGCAAGGCTTTCCAAACAGGGAGGTGCTTTCCTGGGAATCTGGTGTTAAAGTTGTGCATCACAGGAAAAATTACGAGTATTGTAGATGACACTCACTAGATCAATTAACTTTTTTTTTTTACATTGTGGAAATATACTCCTCTACTGCTGGACCTAAGGGTGAGCTCAGGAAACTACTGAGCTTATGTATGCACCACTTGCCAGTACTTTGTGGGTTTGCATGCCAGACAGAAGTTACTATGCTTGAAATGATTTCCAAATCTGTGCATACCACTTAAGGGAGGAACAGGCTGAACAAGTATGTCCTAAAAGGGATAGAGGTTCTAAACAGAAGCTAATATTTGTCTATTAAAATTAAGTCCTGTGCTATAGTTTTCTTTTATTGCAACTTCCCAGACTTGCCATGTGTAATTTCTTTGCCATTTCATCTGCTGCAGTTTCACACACGAGTCAGAAATCACATCCTCTCAGTTCAGGCCTCAGTCTGTGCACTGAGCAGCTGCTGCCAGACCAGTAACAAGGTGCACACTCCCAAATTCCCAAGCAGCTCTGTCAAGCACTACCCAGCCTATGAGTGCCAAGTGCTTAAGGGTAGTCTCTTCCTTGCCCTAGAGGAAACTCCTCCCTGCAGAGAAGTCCAAACAACGTGTTTGTCTCGGGCCATCAAACAGCACATGTGACATTACCAACCTGACCAAGACATTGAACCAACCAACATGCATTGAAATCTGTTTTCACAGCTTTCATTGTCACTTGGCTTCAGTCACTCCCATCTCTGTAAGGTGTTTTGAGAACTACAGATAAAAACCACTGCATATTACCCAACACTGTGTCCTCCAACACGGTGACATCAAGATCAGCAGCAGAAATAGTTTCCTGAGAGCACACCCTTCTGGTGTAATGTCTGCATTGTCGGGAACAGTCCTTGAGAAGCCTGAAAACAGACTTCCTGCAGGGGCTTGATTCTTCCAGCAACCTATTGTATTTGTTCCTTTAGTGGCAATTCATATTTAAATAATAAAAGCAAAGTAATAAGCTTGAACTAAATAAAACAAACTCATTACAACAGAAAACACAACAGATTCATCACGGTATCATCAATGATGGGGCAAACACTGAAATAACACAGAATGGAAGGCAGAAACAGGATGAAAGTGAGATGAAGAACGCTGATGATGGACCATTTTTCAGATGGTCACCTACCATCACTACAGGGATTTTCAGTACGATATTTTACCTTGTTGTTCTCCTAATACTAACCCTAATATGTTTTGTTTTAATTTTAGCACTGTATATTCACATGTGAGAAAACATTGAGAAGCAATTGACTTACCTGCTATCCCTGTGATTCATTTCAGGAAAAATACATGATGGCTGAAAGTGAGACTCTGAAAGTAGGAAATTGATGAATAACAGGAGCAAAATTCCAAATAACAAGATAAAGAACAAAGCAGTTAAGCAATGAAAGCAACAGCCACAGGAATGTAGAAAACAGAAAACTGATGGCCTAGGTCCTTGAAAGAGGGAAAACAAAAAAAAGATCACATCCTTCTTATCTAGGATGTTATATATCCAGGCTTGTCTAGTTCTGTGGTGAAAACTTGCCCCAGCCATTACTTTGGTCATTAAATTATCATCATAATAGTAAAAGCCACATCCCTAGCTCAGCCCCCCTGCCCACTGAGCACGTGCCATGACTTCTTGGGACACTACACCTTGAAACTGAAATGCAGAAAGGAGAAGCCAACAGCAACTTAAGCCATAGAGTGAAAATCCACTGACAGCCTGAGATGGTATAACCTTTAGGTATGCCTGCCTTTGTGTGCCTCTGTGCTAGCTCTGAGGATTCACAACAGCAGGACAGCATCATCCTATGGCCAGGGCAGGACTCTATCTACCTTCTGTCAGTGTCAGCAGGACATGGCTCAGGGACACTGCCTGGACTGGCATTTACACTTGCTCCTCCCCTTTATTAAGCTTGACCCCCCAGGACCCTACTACTACCAGTCTGTGCTCAGCCTCATACCCCATCCTACTAACCCTAACTCCACACTCAAATCATGGCCTTCTCTGCACCCTGGCACCTGCCCTGCTATCCCAAGGGTTCAGCTCCAAGTCAGGTACTGCCTTCACTCATCTACCCCAGCCCCAAACAGGTTCAAACAGACTGTTTCCACTCAGTTTTTTCTGCGTACTGGATCCCTGCAGAGGAGCTGGATTTCCTTACAGAAAGGAATGAAAGCAAGAAATATTTCTTTCCCCTGCATGGAAATCTTTCCCAGGACTTTCTGAATTAACTTACCATGCAGTAAGCCTAAGGCATGCATTCAGCATGGAACATCCCGTGCCTTTCAGTCATGACCTGCTTTCTTAGAATCATGTTCATTTCAGCTTTGCTATCATTAAATTACAAAAAAACCCAAAACCAAACAACAAAAGTCAAATCAAAAACAAACAAACAAAAAAAAAACAACAAAAAAACCCCAACAACAAAAACCAACAGGGCTGACAGTTTCCATTCCTTCAGTCAAAACTTACACAGTAAGTGATGCTGTTAGACTTCTTGGCATTGAGCAATTACTACACACTAGTAACACCAGGTTAAACACAAGCCATGATATTGTAATAAATCCTGAGTACATTTAGTAACTCTTCTAATGTTTTATTGTCAGTAACAGAAACACAGCAAGATACAAAGCAAACAGCTTTTGAGCATTTCACCACAGTGTGCTAAGTGCTATATAGAATAGGAACTCACTTTAAAGCAAACATGAGTATTTTTATGAGTATCTTAACATTTCCGTGGCTGTTGAATAATGTAAATTCTTTTTGGCAGTATGAACTTCTCCAAGGTAGGCTGTGGCTTTTGGTGAGCCACTTGTAATGCTGCTGCATGCATTTTGTGGCTCATCTGTAACATTAAATAGGGGAGAAAAAAAGTTGTGATAGAATAGTTTTTCAGCTATTCTCATCCTAAATTTATTCATATAATTTAAAAACAGCAGTAAAACCTAAATCCACAAAAATTTCAAGTGATTAATACATAAAACTCATGATGACTTGGTACATTTAATCATATTTCTGTTTTCAAAGTGATATTAGTCTGACTACCTTCAGTGGGCTTTTAATTTTTTTTCTTCCCTTTTTTTAGAAGTTCATAAAATGAGCTGCCGAGATAAGGAAAGCATAACAAATAATCAATATGCCAGAGTTAACAGTGAGCTGACTCAAATCCTCAATTTCCCAGATGCAAAATCATCATCATTACAGTATCTAATTATCACTTTCTAAACTACTGAAGAAGCTTCATGTATGAGATTCTGGAAACCAGCAGAAGAAAATGGTAGGTTAGAACAGAGGAGACGGGAACAAAGGGAAGAGAAACAGATTAGTTGAATCTGTTCTCCTTAAACAAGTCTAAGTGAAAATCAAGATCTGCATACTAAAGCTATAAACACATTTGTTGATGAAAGGCTCGTGTTGAAATGATGCAACTGATGTTTTACTGAGCTCAAGAGATGAGGAACTCTTGGATACCTCAAACTCTAAAGACTGCAAGTGTATAACAAGTAGATGGTAACTGTCAGATCTTCAGATTACCACACAAATCAGAGAACCCCTTGTGAAATGGGTTCTGGCAAAAGGCAGGTGTAAATCTGCACCAACAGTAGAATAAGGAGGGCAGGCCATGTTCTTTTCAGTCATCTAGCATCTCAGCCACATGACCACTACAGAAACAGACTATCTCAACATTTAGTGGCAGATGACAACAGATCTGCAACTTTCAGATGACAGCATCTTAAGGAAAATTCACTTTTTTGACTTTTTTAGTGTTTAGTTTTATGGAGAACCCTGCCTTGTTTTCCAGACTTACTTACTTTGCTCAGTGCTTCTGCTACCACGACACCCATGTTCTGAGGTTTTGAAAAAGTGGCAATAGCACTGTAAAGCAGGAAAAAAAGTATTTAGCATTTCCATCTCACAGAAACACTTGTCAACTTTGATTTTCCAGACTTAATACAAAATATTTTGCAACATAAATTTAGCTCTTGGAGCTAAATCCTTTAATCACATTAATGACTATATAATATCAAAAAAGGCATGCTGTTTCAAAATAGAACAATACAAAATCTGTGTTACAGGCTGTTTTATTAAAAAATCTTTACATAAAATATTCTCGAATATCTCAAAAAGGATTTTCATTGTACATTGTGGCGTAGCTTCACAGAAACTGAGCACTGATATCCCAGACTACAAAATCCAACTTTGTAGTTTTCTTGATTGCAACCCAGAACCTATGAAAAAAATTCACCGTTTGCCTTTAGGGAGTGTATACTTTCACTGCAGCTATTTGTCAAGCAAGAACTTTTTTCACAGGATTATCCCATTAACTTCTCCATATGTCAAGGAAGACCACCATGTCACCAATAATCTACAAATAAACAATCTGTGGATATGAAATAATTTAGCTGAACAACAGAAAACACTTTGGATTGCACATTCTTCTGATGATACCATTATATCCACTGACACCTCTGTAGCTTAAAATGGAGTAGAGAAAAATCATTATGAAAACCAGATACTAAAATGTGACTCTTGAAAAAGCAGAGACTGCTTTGGTTAAGGTAATGATTCTGTGAATGAGGCAAGACATTTCCTACTCACATTACAATTCAGCAATCAACACTGACAAATATATGTTATTCAAGGCCTGCTTATGCCATCAGGTATCTCAGACTATGGAAAAGACAGCAGTGAAACTACACCCAGACAACAGGAAATACGTGAAAATAAAAAGCTGCTAATTCCAGGAAAAAAGCCACAATCAGTCAAAACTTCAGGACCACCACAAGTCATTCAAATTTTACCCTCATATCCCTGTACTTGGTCAATTTTTTGTTAAGTGACTTTTAAGAAAAGTACACGTATTGTGGAAAAATGTTCAGTCTTTTTTTGAAAAAGCTGTAAGAAAACATTTGTTTTAATGAAGACATCAACCCATCACTGCTACTTTATTCAAAAGTAGAAGCATCCCTTCAGTTTTGAGGCAAAACAGCTTGATTATCCTTCTGAAGTACCAGAGAAAGCCAAATTACATTTCAGATTGAAAGAGGGGTACAACCTATACAGGAGATAGCAAACTCTTTGCTGGGGGTTGACAATGTGGGTTTAATTTCCTTCAGAATGTGGACAGCCTAAAGTTCTGATTTCACTGGAAACTGCTTGACCATTTCTTTATTAGACATAAGTAGGGAATACTTTAATTTCTGTTCCATAACATATGACAACAGAGATGAGATTCAGCCTTTGCCTTTTATTGCAAGGCTCTGTCCTTGGGCTTTGAAGTTGTTGTTTGGTTGGGTGTTTTTTTTTTTAAGTTGATAATAATTTCAAAGTTACTTTTTATCTATATTTTGCACAAATTAATTTAAAATTAAACTCCCAGAGACTAAAAGTTTTGTTTGTTTTCAAAGCCCATTACCTATGAGCTTTAACTGTGGGGCAGGGGGGAACAGGCCCTGCAGTGCAGTACCTTGACTTTTCTTTTCCTGGAGGTTTAATGTTTTTTTCAACAGCTCCATTTTCTTGCTTTTTAGACCTTCTCATGCTTCCAGGTTTAACTGCAAGAAGAAAGTACAACTTCAGTAAAAATATCTGCAGAATTACATACCACATCTCATACACTTAGAGAACAGAATACTTTATGGCCCAGGTAACTGTGAACCAGCAATCATCTTACAGTATTTAACTTCATGCTTCACTTGTAAACATGGGCACACAGGAGTATCCAAAGAGATCCAGCAAAGACTTTAGAATTCTGTGCCATGGCAGACTCCAATCAACTTCCAAATATCATAATCAAGAAATCAGAGTGATCTGAGTCACTGCTAACTATATTAAATCTTAACACCTTACTATGTCACATGCATTCTTCCCCAGAAACTACTACATCTGAGATTTGTATTGTAAATATAAAAAAAGAACACCAAACCACCATCTAAACACTTTCGGGTTTTTGAACAATGTCACTAATAGCAATAAAGATTTCATGATTAAATCAAGGTATTCTAGAATAAATAATGCAGATAAGAACCAGCTGCATACTACTTGTATTCCAACATGTTTAATTATATTTTATTAAGATATCTGCCAATCACAAAACCAATTAGCACTAATTAAGCTACAGGCAACCTAACAATTAACAATTTAAGTTCTGAGGCATGTGTGAAAATTCAAATCTTAACAAAGTTATCTCAAATATTCTCGAGAAAGAAACACTTTCTCCCTCTTCAGGAGGTTATTTTAAGTTTTGGGATGCATGACAAAGCTGCTTTGTAATTTGTTTTTCAAAGCAATTGAGAGCTAAGTCAAAGTTTTAATACAGAGTTCAATTTTTGGAGTAAGTGCCCTGTTAGCCATGTTAATCTAACAGTTAAGAGCCAAAATCTTTACTAATTTCCATATTTAAAATACCATATATTTTTAAAGTAAAAAAAGAAAGAAGGAACATCCCCTCTTATGCCTCCTACAAAAAATCAAATAAACAAAAAACCAAAACAAACTAAACAAAATACAGAAACCCTACAACACAAAACTAAACCAAACACACCCAGAATAAATAAACCCAGCTGAAAACAAGGGCCCTGAGCTCAGCCGGCCAGAATAAACGTGCCCACCTGAACTGCCTTGCTCACTACAAGGTCCAAATCACGTATTCCTGCCACCCTGGGCCAGAGCTGGCCCCACTGAGTCACAGATAAGGGTCCCCAAGACTGACTTGCAGCACTAAAAGTTGCATTTTACTGTCGTGGAAATTCAGGGAGGCGAGTGCCTGCCGCAGGGCACTGACTGCGGAGCTGTGGAGCCCCTTTCAGGTACAGCCCTGCCTCACACACAGAAAGGGCTGGAGACAACGAGGCTGAAAAAACTACTTATACCATAAATCAGTGCAAGACTAGGCTAAAAAGATCCAAGCAAGCAAAAAATACTTTCAGGAAAACAAACCACATCTTAGGGGTACAGTGAGACAGACAAGCCAGACCTGTTGCTCTTCAGACAGCAACTGCTCCTGACACACCATGAGGAACCCCAGCTGGCTTAGGGGGTGTGGTGGCTGCACCCCAGCTCTGAGGGCTGAGCCTGCACTGACTGTCCCCCAGCAATAAGGGCTGTCCCCCAGCAATAAGGGCTGTCCCCCAGCAATAAGGGCTGTCCCCCAGCAATAAGGGCTGTCCCCGCACGGACCGTCCCTCAGCAATAAGGGCTGTCCCCCAGCAATAAGCGCAGTCCCCGCACGGACCGTCCCTCAGCAATAAGGGCTGTCCCCGCACGGACCGTCCCTCAGCAATAAGCGCAGTCCCCGCACGGACCGTCCCCCAGCAATAAGGGCAGTCCCCGCACGGACCGTCCCTCAGCAATAAGGGCTGTCCCTCAGCAATAAGGGCTGTCCCCGCACGGACCGTCCCCCAGCAATAAGCGCTGTCCCCGCACGGACCGTCCCCAGCAGCCCCGCGGGTTTCCCGGGACAGCCCCGCCCCGCCCCCCCCACC
>JAWWEE010000162.1:223213-275903 GCA_035221455.1 Xenops minutus
GCTGAAGGCAGAGGGGCAGTGAGGGCGGAGGGGCGGTGAGGGCTGAGGGCAGTGAGGGCGCTGAGCGCGGCGGACCCGCCGTGAGGGGCGGTGAGGGCGGTGAGGGGTGAGGGCAGTGAGGGCTCTGAGGGCAGTGAGGGCTGAAGGCAGAGGGGCAGTGAGGGCAGTGAGGGCTGAGGGCGGTGAGGGCTGAGGGCAGAGGGGCAGTGAGGGGTGAGGGCAGTGAGGGCTCTGAGGGCAGTGAGGGCTGAGGGCAGAGGGGCAGTGAGGGCGCTGAGCGCGGCTGACCCGCCGTGAGGGGCGGTGAGGGCGGTGAGAAGCGCTGTCTCTTATTGCTGTAGATTCAAAGGTCTTGATTCAGTGAGGTAAATTTTACCCTCTTCAGTCATTACTACCTGCTTGAGACAGAAACAAAACATTGTCACTCACGTGCCCTCGTTGAAAAAATCGATGACTTGGATAAACATTGATGTTTCACTCAACAAACACAGAAATTATGGGTTTACTATCCTTTTTAAAGCCCTGACATACCATCCTAAGTAGTTTGAGTCTTCTGGTCGTTACATACTAACACAAGACCTTGTTTTTTCTACATCAGTCATGAAAATTACTATCCTTCCCTTTTTTCTTAAGAATCTGCTCAGAACTTGTAAACATGAAAAATACCTCACAATACTTCCTATTTCCACATTATTTTTTGATTTCACCGTGCTATTTCTATGCTATGTTATGATTTTATCATGTTCTATTACTAAAGCATTACCGATATAATCTACACTGAAAGATCTTCCCCTGGGTGATCCTGCTGCCCACACCTCGCTGAAAGGGGGGTTTTGGCTCAGTTACAATCACTTACATATCGGTCACCTCTCTTGTCGTAAATACAAGGAGGAAACTGTGAGCAAGAAGGGTGTAAGTGCCAAGAAAGGACAGCAACAAAGCTGCTGGCCAAAGCCACATTAGCGTTAGAAAGACTGGTCTGTCATTGTCAGTAGGCTTTCCAAACCCTTCGGAATACAAAAGCTGAACTTTGTCAGCTCGAACAAGACGTTTGGGAGATCCAATTGCTTTTTTTATAAAATTCCTTATTAATTTAAGCAACTCTCCTTGCATTAGAGTGTACAAAACTGACTTAAGTACTGATCATTGCCTGGGTGCTCAAAGAAGCAGCTCAGTCCATAGGCATGACACGAAAGTGCACAGTAACACTCACAAGCTCATATTGTTAACACAGGAGAAAGAACCCCTTCGAACCAGAAACAGTTTCAAAAGACTCTCAATGTTGCCAAAAATACGTGCAGCCTACCAGTGGCAGGCTTTAACTCTGAAAGCCAGCCCAGGGCACTGTCAGACACAGAGATTTCTCTCTGCTGTAGGGAGGGAGACAGCAAAAGAAAACTTTGACACCGCCCTTTGTTTCTAGCCTGTAAACACTGTCACACTCCAAACCCCCAACAATGTAGCCTTTAACAAACTCCTCAAACTTACCCATAAGAAAAAAGTTATACTACTTAATCTGTATAAATGTTTCAGAGAATTTATTAAAGAAGTCACCTGTTATAGTGTTTTAATTACCAGGTATTTAATTACTTTAGCCAAAAGATTCAATTTTGTCATTCAGAAAATGTATCCTGAATTTAATTTGTTCTTTGAAAAGCTGTGATATGAAATTAACTCTTTGGCTGCAATGAAATCTCATTGTCTTCAGCAGCACCATAATGTCACCCTTAATTAACACAGAATAGTTAAAAAGTTACATTTGTGTTAAACATGTATTTTCAAAGTGGTACCATCCATGATAAAATTTGATACCAATGAGAATGGCATCCAAAACTGTAGTGAACTGAGAAACATCCATTATTTTTCTTTGTTGCTTAATATAGAAAATACGTACCATTAGTTGTAGTAGGTTTCATTTAAAAAGGTCCCAGCATTGTTGGCTCAAGCAGATTATTCATGTGTCATTTTACAACCTTTCCCTTATATAGTTCAATATTATTTTCTTTCTTAAATAAGAAACCAACAACTTAGTGACAGAGTGCTAATGAAATATGGTACATTCTGTTTAAGTCTTGTGAGTGACATGAAGACACCTAAACAGCTGGCATGTTTTTAGTGTCTCAGCTCACACCAAGGAGTCTGTCTGCTGGAATCCCCTGCCAAAGCTGAAGAGAAGTATTCACTGCAAATGACAGAGGACCTGGTTTCAAAGGTGGGTTCAGCAATGACTTTCCTTACGATGTATGAAGCTTCTTGTGTTACTAATACCTAGTTCTAAAATAACTCTGCTTTGAACTCAGTAGTACTCAGTAAGGTTTTCTGAATCCCATCTGTGATTTTTATCATCCCAAAGTTCTGGCATCTTACAATGAAATATAACAACTGGAAGTATATACAGCTAATCTGTAATCATTCACTTTATAAACTTCACAATTTCATTTTCAATATTTAAATTAAAATCAGTTAAGGAATTATCATTTGATATTTAACATCTATGTTGTAAACCATAATGCATCATGTCAAACAGATTTTTCTAGACTACTGTAAGCATGTTCTGCTCTGCTGTGCCAAAGCATTTCATCACAAAAATTAGCTCTTTTAGGATTTTTGAAAGCAAAACATGAAGGAAGAGAAAAATTGTTGGTCTCATGATTTATTTGGAATTCTCTTATTATTGGATCTCAACAAAACAAAAGGAGAGAGAGAATGTAAAAATAAGATGTGATTAAGTGGAATCAGAAGAAGGGGGAAATGAAGGAAAAAACATGGAAGAGAAGAGTAAGTAAGAAACTGATGGGGATTTACAGCACAACAGCCACCTTTCTGGATAACTTCTGCTGGCTTGGATTTTTAGAGAAGAAAAAGTGAAAGGATGTCCAGTCTAAACCAGATCTATCTGATATTTAATTCTGTATTTATGAGGCCGGAAATACCTTTGGAATGTATTAATTTCCTCCCTAGAAAAGCAACTTACTTTGCAAATATTGAAGTCAATAGTGCTGCATGTCTCTGCCCATAAGCATTTAGCCTGAAGTGATGATGGCAATTTTGATTGGGGAAATAAATTCTTTCAGATAAAATGATCTGCAGGAGAGATAACAAAAGAAACCTATTCTGACATATTTGGTCAGTAGTAAGGGGTTTTCATATTCATGTTACTCTGCCTCAGCAGGGAAATACTGATTTTTCGGTTTATTTCCCTGAGCTGTTTGGATTGGAGAGGTGAAATGTCATTACTTACCACACAAGGCAGTCGTGTAATGCAGCTTTGGTGTGCTGCCTAAAGCATTAGTAATGACAAGGGTCAGCTCCATGGTACATCTGTTCCAGGAATTCTTGGGAAGAGCATGGGAACTTGGTTTAAATGAGAAATCGTAAGTTCATGTTGTGGAGTTCTTACAATATTAAATACAATTTACTATTCCTTTTTTCTTTTTCTTCCACCCTCTTGACTTCAATACCTCTGTCACCGGTTAATGTCTTTAAACCAGAAGCTGTTGTGAATGGAAGCCATATCTACATCATACTTGTTGGAGCACCTTGTCCGTGATAGGCAGCCCTCAGCACTACCTCAACAATGCCACAGCACCAGATGAGATTGGCAAACCCAATTTTATGGAATGCTTTCATTTATTTAGATTTTTTTTTTCTGTTGGAAATTATTAGACTGGTTTGTCTGGGTGAGAAGAATGAGTGAGAGAATCATCCTTCCATGACCATGGGATAGTGCAATTGAAATATTTTGCTTTTTCTGCCATCCTCAGTCCCATTTCCTGGGTACATAAATATCAGACTTCAGAGGTGTTCATCTGATGCTGGGGATAGATTGCCTTTAACGGTAGTAGGCTGTGAACGACTGCATTAAGAATGGAACTGATATTGTAATTGTTCTCTGTGTTTTCAGACTGTGTTTTTTTCCACAGAGGCAGATACAGGAAAGCCTGGGGGCGGACACAGGATTTGAACTGTGATAAAGAAACAATAGTTGTAAGAAATTTTCCTGAGTGGTGCTCTCAGTGCTCTGGAACTCTTCATCTTTCCTGACGATTCCTCCTTTAGAATCTACATTCTACAGGCAGGTTATTACCTGATTGCAAACCTGGAGAAGTCACTTGGCAGGATCAAGAATCAACATGTTCAAAGCAGACTGTCTGGTCTAATCTGACTAACAGCTATTAGCATAATTATACACCAGGCATAGTCCACATCTAAACCAAGCACTTAGCATGAAGACATGTGGAATACCTTCCTCATGTGTCATGTTTTAATTCAGATCTCTGTTGTTAAAATCTATCGCTCATGACTCTGCAGTATTTCCCCTTTTCCATCTTATCTCCAGTATTGTTTGTTTTCCAATGTCAGAATTAGTAGATTGTGGCTACTGATATAACCTGATAGTGAGTTTACATCTGGTAATGGAATGGTGAAATACTACTGCTGTTTCCCTAAGCTTGGTGACAGACAGGCTGTAACTTTTTCAATTGAACTAATAGAGGAGCAGCAGCTTTGTGAAAGAGCTGTGCTTGTGGGATACTCCTTGGACATGTCAGTGAGCTGGAAAATGGGCTCGGCAGGGCTGTGAGCAACACCTCACAGTTCAGCTGACCACGTTACCTCCCCTGCCCTCGCTCAGTGGAAGCATCCCTGTATCTCTAAAGGATGTGTAGGACTTGAATCGAACATATTCACATTGACATATGAATGCCAGTGTTCAGTGATTGAATGGGCAGGTACTCTGGGATGGTATCTCTGAAGAAAAGTGTTGCATTCTTCTTTTAAAACTCCATAAAGTATCCCTATTCTCATACTTGTCCTCACAGCCCCCGTAGAGCTTAGATGTGATTAATTCCTCAATTTTCTTTTTCAGCTTCACTCTCTGTATTTTTTTTTTTTTAAACTGACAAGGGAAAGGGTTGTCTTAATTGTTTGCATGAGCCATGCAACTGAAGATTCAGTGTGCAGAGTCATAGCATGCTCATTGGCAAAGTATTTTAGCACTCATAATAATCATTCGTTGAATTACTACATCCTTCTGCTGTAGGGAAATAATGAGCAGAGTAGAGCAAAGCCTTCCTTCCCAAACTATGCCCCTTGGGCCCTTTAGGTTACTGAATCCATGTGGGGTGTTTCAGAGAAGTGTGTTGTCATGACAGTGTTTCCAGTGACAGGCAGTACAAGTTAGCAGCACGTACATTCCCCTGTTCCTTCCTTCAGTGCAAGGCACGACAATCCAATGTAAATGTTACAGTCCGATGTTCTTAAATCTCCTTTGTATGCCTTGAGCTCCCCTGGCCAGACAATGACTTTACTGAGTGAAAGTTGAAACATATTAATATCATTAGATAAATTAAATCAGTGTAAAATCAGGGTTAGTCTGAGCAGAATGCTGTTACCTAATATGCTTTTTCCTTCTCTTATGGACTGTAATTATTCTCTTGAGTGGAACACAGGAGTAACGCCCCCCATTCTGCAGTTCTCTGTCACAGCCCAGGGAACTCTCTGTCACCCTGTGCCCTCTGGTGCAGCTGTGCATGCAGAGCAGGGCGTGGAGGCTGCAGCACAGGCAGTCCCTGCACTTGCTCTCATTGCAGCATCATCGTGTTTCTCAGGTGCAGATCCTCAGTCCTGCACATTATTTCTGACTCTGCCTTATTTCCCAGTGTTTATACCTCAGTTATTTTCATCTCACCTTTTTGCTTTTGAAGGATAAGTATGACTTATGAGGCCCAGTCCTGTCCAGCAAAGGGAAATGGAGACCAGTTCTACATGGGTCATGCCTCGTTGGAGTAGTAACACATGGGACATTCTTTCATAGCTTTTATTTCTTTACTTTGTTTATTTAAATTAGTTGCATATTAGTTGGTTTCAGCAGAGACTGCTGTTCCCTGTTCTGGAGGGATACTTGAATATATAGCCCCTTGTCCACCTGATGTATATTTGTATGTGTGGGATGGATGGTACATTCTTGTGAACCTACCTTTCCTAACCTCCATTTGAATAGCAAAACAATTGATATTAGAGCCTGGTATCAACAGCACAGGAGGCTTATTTACTATAATAAACTATTGCAGAATTTACATTTAAGCAGAGAGTCTAGTGCAGAAGTAGCAAGTCAGCCTAAAGCAGAAGGAGGCACCCAGTTATACCTGAGAGTGATTGACCTCAGTCAATGCTTTTTGCAGAACAAGTAATGCATTCTAGTTGCATTTGCTGATACAGTACAAACATCTTATGCCCTATGTGCATTATTTTTCTAGAAAGACTTTGTAACTGGAGCAGTTCACCAGAATTGCAGGTCAGACTGTTACAAAAATTCCTGCATGACCTATATGGCCTGCCTTGTTCATGAGAGACACTTCTCATTCAGGCAGTAGTAATGACCAAAACCAAACAAAATCAGAAGTATCTTTTAGGGACCAGGATTCTTTGGATCTAGTTAAATAATAACCTTAATTCATTTAGGATTCACCTTCTTTTATAGCACACTGTATTCACCTTTTTTACGGGATAGTTAGCCATGTACATGTTATTTTGCTATGTTCTCTGGCATGTAGTGAGCAGAAGTGTTTCCCTGAGGCCAGTGCTCCTCTGAGCTGTCCCCTGAGGGAGTCACTCACACAGGAGGACACGTCAAGGCTGCTGGGGAGTCTCACCATACAGCCCCAGCCCTTCTGATCCCAATCATAGTTAACTCCTGGCTTTTGAAGTCTATTTCCTCTCTTTTTTTTCACCATATTTGCAATTATTAGAAAGGTGGAATCAAAGCAGTGAGTTTCCCAGGATGCTGTTACTAATTAACTTCCAAATTAGCGTCACCTTCTCCTAAGGACATCTCCTTTTTCAAAGTTACCATTTTTAATCTTTCTCACTGAAGTATCAACCTGAACACCAAATGTGAACGTAACACATTTTAAATGCATTCAGCTTAAATTTATGCTGCTGACATTTTGAAGCAGGCCCAGAAGCCAGACTGCACTGTGAAAGCCAGTAGGGAAAAGACTGTGCCCTGTTTCTTCCCCACTTCCACACATCCAGTCTGGAAATGCACAGGAAGGGAAACTAACCATCAAATGTACAGTACAGATAATTTGAACCAGTGTAGCACTAAGACATCGTGTGTAAAAATACATAAATAAATGAGACCAATAAACCCAAAACTAACAGAATGAAATATATATATATATATATACACACACATGCACACACATATATATATATTCTACAGCAGGAAATAATTAAATTGGGTATGCCGTCCCAAAACTTGCTGGTTTTGATCTCAGTGAAACTGCCTCATAGGAGAAACAAAAATCATTCCCTCATCCAGCTGTTGTGTTGAAATGACTGCCTCTTTTCTAGCAGATTCAAAGGAGCAAGGAACAACAGACTGTGACCCTTTCTGTCTATCATTACCTGAAGCTAATTCAAATCTTCCTGGGGCAGGGAACTGCCCAGGAAGTCTCTGGCTCAGGGTGCTTCCCACCTTGAGCAGGGTGTGGGGCCCAGCAGAGCCCTGTGTGCCTCAGCTGGCTCCTGGCTGAAGGGAGTGATAGCAGTGCTGAAAGGTCAGTGGAGAAACTTTTGTTTCAAGAAACAAACTCAGAGCCAGGTAGATAGAATACGTTTTCCATCTTAAAGAAGAAAGTCTTCTAGGAAAGAAAAGGCACCATCTGCACAGCACCAGCCCTCAGCCACACAGGTAAGACCCAGCTCTCTGCTCCTTTCCTTTCACAGTCAGGGGCTGACACGGCCCTGCCCATGGAAGAAAAGGGAATCTGCCATGTCACCAAAACCTGGAGCCTTCTGCTCACTTGTTCTCATGTCACTGCTGCCATCAGGATACTGGAAACCCAAGGGAAGTGCAGTGATGGGAAGCAGTAATGGTGGTTACAGACAGTATGGAGGGAACAGACTGTACACCACGAGGAGAGTTTGTGATTTAGGTACTTAAATAATCATTTTTATTGGAAAGAAACCCAAGCAGAATGTAGTCAAAATGGAGACTGTAATTTCTATGACAGCAAGGTGACCTTCGTTTCCTTAGGGAGGGGAAGGGGAGGAGTAGAGGAGCGATGGAAGGAAAACAGGCTTCAGTTCTGAAATATCTTGGATTGCCCGTGTCAAAAATAAAAAGGCGAGTCTGAGGAATCCTGGTAGGAAGGTGCAGGATTTAGCACTTTGGGCTGCCAGCCTGGCACATTCAGGACAGTTCCACTGGAGAGCACTGGGAAAATGGCCTGAATGTTTTGATGTATTTAACCTGCTTTAAAACATACAATTAGAATTCATGTTCAGGGTATTTGTTTCTGAGTATCATGCCCAGAAAATAATAAGAAAAAAAATGAACAGGGAACAGCTTTCCATGGATGAGACTTCCATATTTATTGTTATTCCATGTGCATAGAAAATGGCAGTGAAGTTCCTTATGAAATAGGCAGGGAATGGGAGAGGTGTGGATATCCTGGACCAGACTTTGTGCTTCAAAATTACATTATTCATTTTTTTAAGTTTGGGCTTTTTTCCCTTAAAATTCATAACATTTTCTTGGATTTCTTTTTGTGCATTATGTTTCAGATTCCTTTTCCAATGACACACTGCATTACAAATGGATGGCACTTGAGACCGAGGTGGCATTTCCATATTTACACGCACGCAGAAATGTACACGACGCAGTAGCATACAATCCTGACATTTAGTAATAGCAAGAAAACAGGGGCAGCCAGTGGATTTTTTCTGTACAAACTATCAGACCAAGACTTTTATTCACATAAAAAAAATCAGCTTTAATTTGCTCTGACCTACACACTTTCCAAATTCATTGTACTCAATTCTCAAACCTTTCATCACATCGCCCACACCCTCACCAAACTACAGGAGCTACAAGTAATGATACCTAACACCTAAACAGAGCAAAACCATCCCTGCCAGCTTTTCCTCCTGACAATTCCTCACTCAAAGTAAAAAAAAATAAATCTTCCTTGTTCCTTCTTGTCTCTGACTTTCACATTTCCTAACCAAAACAACACAGGCCGTTGCAGTCCTTCTGGAGCCAGGCGAGAACCACGCTGGGTTTTTCCCTCTGGCGCTACACCCAGGAGTCAGGGGAGCCCGGGTACTGTTCTGCTCGGTAAGAAGAGCGTCTGGTGGAATAAAAGTCTACGTAATTGGTGGTTGATTTCAGTCCATACTGCGTTGTGTAATCTGAAGTAGCAGGAAAGTGAACTCGGTCATCGAAGTAGGGGTCCTCGTAGCTGTGTGGGGATTGCAGGTACAACCGGTAGGCATCATAGTTTTTCCTGGTGGTATCTTCTTGGCTGTAGTATAACTGCTGATGCTGCTGGCAAAATGATAGAAGAATGAGCTTTCAAAATATAATTAACAGAGAAAATACTTGTTTCTCAAACTCACACACATTGTAAAGAGCCTTTCCCAAGTGCAGTGACCAGTGACAGTAACGCAGGTTTCAAACATCCATGAGAAGTACCCAAGGAGACGGTACATGTCCCTGAGCCTGCTGCCTGTCTCCTCCATCACTGGGAGGGAAGCAACTCTCCAAAAGTACACAACTCCAGAGTACAAGTATAGAGAGTACAGAGTGTGGCCACACCTCCCAATCCCCCAAAGCCCAAATCAAATGAGAAGAGGTCTCAGACCCCAGCCAAGGACACAGTGAGGCAGGTGATGCCCAGGAGCCACCGGTCCCTCCGCTCCTGCCGAGTCCCCCCACACAGCGTGGGGCTCACCTGCAGCCGCCGGCTCTGTTCTCGCGCTGGTGAGGAATAGGAACTGATGTAAATTGGGGAAGCTTTGCTGGAACCTGGCAGGAAACAGGGTAAGGCATAAATTCAGTCTTTGTTCTTCCACCTCCAAGGCTACTGGATTCTATTTTGCCTATTACGTAGCACCCAAACAATTAAATGTGCTGATTTTAGCATCCTCTAATGATATAATGTAATAACAGAATAAAGGCAAGTGTTGTCCCTCAACAGCAGTTGCAGGGAAGCCAAGAGGCTTTTTTATGTTGCTGGTTTTGTTTTACAGGTACATAACCTTTAAAACAAGGAATTTCTTTCTCTTTAGTGACTGTCATCTATTGGTTTGCAACTTATGTCACAGAGTAAGAAGGAAAAGGGAGATCAGACAAAAGATTTTGATCTTTTGGTATAATTTAGTAATATTGTAACATACAACTGCACATTAAAATTTACAACATCATCATCATCATGTAATGTGAATAATAAAACAATTTTCTGTAATAGTTTTCCTAATAAAATTGAAAATTCCGACCACCTCTCACATCCCAGTATACAAAGGGATCTGCTCTGGTCCCAGGGCAGTTTTACAGAGAGCAGCAGGGCCAGGTGACCCCCTGCCCTGTGCCCAGCAGGGAGCACAACCAGTGCAAATGGGAGCAACAGTCAGTAGGACCAGCCCACTATGGAACTGCCCGTGTGTGCCTGGGAACTCCTCCCACAAGGAACCCTTCCCCAGTGCAGCTCCCAGCAGGCCCCTTACCAGTGTAGATGTCTTTATGTGCCACGACATCGCCCTGGCTGCTGTAATACTGCATAGGGGGGTGCGTCCTGTCGTACTCGGGCCGCGGCTCTCTGATCCCCAGCAGAGCCGGGGACGAGGACGTGCTGCCAACTGTGGGGAGAAGAGATCTCAGAACGGGTAACCAAAGCCTTTCACACACCCAACCCTCCTCACCCTTCCTGCCCCAGGGCTTCACAGCCGGGAGGGGGCAAGGACAGAACAGCCAGAGCTGTTTGTGGGTGAACCACCCTGGTGGCAACTTCCACTGCCTCCCCTGGGCCTCGTCACACTCTGGAGCAGGAAAGCAACACTTCCTGTTAGGAGTTTTCACTAAGTAGTCTCTGAAGTACAACACCCTCTGAATATTACCTTAGAGCTGCTCATCTACTTCCTACTTGCCATTAAAAGAACTGGAGTAACACAGTTGTTCTGCTGGTATATCCTGGGAGAGAAAGTGCCCAGACAGGAATGTGACAATCAGGATTGGAATCTCCTTTTACACACTTGGGTAGAGTCCAGTCAGTTCCCTGACCCTGTGCCACGCTCTATTCCTCGGTGGTTGAGAGGAACTTTGGCACGAAAGACACTACAGTTTACTTCTTGGAGGAAAATAAATCCCTCATGGAGTCTTTGTTTTTCAAGTCAACCATGTCATGAAGGAAAGTGTGAGGGTTGTTACTTTTATGTAAAGAAGTAATTAAACAAGAGTATTGTAGGAACTGGTCGCTGATTTTAGCAGTCATGGTAGGTAGGTATTTCTTCATATTAACAGAGATCTGCTCTAGAGAGTCTCTAGAAGAGTAAATTGGATAAAATAAAATGTCAAATGAAGACAAAATAGAAGGCTTCAGGTAGGTTATGTACCAGTCCTCAGGGAGATGTAAATCCTAGCACTGAAGACTCTTAGGGAACAAAGAGGAGAAATAAAGAAGGAGGAGTCAGAAAAGTAACATTTTTATATTTGGTTGCTCATCCTAATGGGACATGACATAGCTGGGAATGACAATGGGCTCCTCGCTGTGGGTGTGCTGCTGTTTCTGCTGTCAGGTACCCCTGTCCGTGGTGCCCACAGAGCGCAGCAGGAGCAGCTCTGGAGAGGGCAATGGTTGGTACCAACATCCAGCTGTGTATGCCGAGGATCTCACTGTGCAGGGACAGCCCAGGGAACACCCAGAGCACATCAAGTACTCGGCTCAAGCACCAAGGGGAGACAGCCTGACCTGCATGTTTTAGATGGAATTAGTAGCAACCAGAGTGGTTCTGTGAGTTAAAACCACGGATAGCAGGTCCCCTTCGCCCCCCCTGACTGACCTGACTGCAGGACAGGGGACATCTGCTGATTGCCTGTGGATAGAGAAGGGTGGGATTTGAATCTCTCTCGCTCCAGTGTTGATACTGGTGTAATAAAGTGACTTTGATTCCATCCATCCTGTGGAGTGGCAAAAAGAAAAAAAAACATCAGAATAAAGCACAAGTTATAAATAAATTAGGAAGTTTTGTGGCACCATTTTCCAGCATAGGCTAATTCTGCAATTTACCTTTTTGTAAATGCTCCGGAGGTCTCGGTACTGCCACAACGTGTTCAGGACCTGGGCAGCTGCCTTGACAACCTTCAGGGAGGACCTGGGCAAGGGAAGAACACTGCAGTGTTAGAAAGCCACGGAACTGCACTGCAGAAGAACAGTGTTCCTGAGCTCTGTTACAGCCAGGCCAGCCCTGCACCACCACTGGGAGTGTGGCTGAGCCAGGGGATCAACCCGGCAGCCACTGTCCTCTCCAGCCTGGAGAACCCCCTCGTAGTGAGTCCGTGTTCTCCGTTCTGTGCTTCACTGCTGGAAACTTGGGTTAGGGAAACACTTCTTCACTCTCAAGAGCAAGACAACGAAAGTTGCTCCAGCTACTATTAAAAATAAAACCAAGGTATCTTTTAATAGAGAAATGGAGTAAGCTGGGAACGTTACTGCGGTAGTGACTGGACATTAAACACCACAGCATGGACATCTGTGGGAAACACAGGCCTTTTTCTGTCACTGTGGATTCATCCAAATACCGTTTTTGAAAGAAAACACTGGAAAAATGCAGTTGATAATCAATGAGTAGACACTAAATACGTTCACAAGATTTCAAATTTGTTTAGTGTACCTCATTGCTTCATAAATGTGAAGTGCAGATGCAACTTCACACATTGTCTCCATAGAGCAATGAGGTCACAGAATGGATCACTGCATACACACCTGCAGCTGGAATGAGCCTGTGTCCCTTGGACATGGAAAGTGATATAAACTGTGGATACTCAAAACACAGCCCAGCTCCTTGTGAAAAAGACTGTGCTAAAAGCCTGGTGTGGTTAATTCACGCTGACCCCCTGTCTCTGAGAAGAGACCCCTTCCTCTGGTCCAATCTGGGCACAGCACGCAGGGCTGACTGTACCACCAATGTCCCACTATCCATGGGAAGATCAGTGACAGCCTGGCCTGTGCAGGAACCGTGCTGAGATGGTTTGTGTCAGCCCTGCTGTGAAGGACACTGAGCACATCCCCACAGCCACAGGGTCCTGGGGCCCCCTGCTGCCCCACCACATGCTCCTGTTCCTCGGCTGTCCCCTCTCAAAGCTTTCATTCCCTCTTCACAACCATGATGCCAGCACAGAACTCGGTTCACAGCCTCCTGGAGCCCAGGGCTGGCACACTGGGCAGAGCTGGCCCCCCTCAGCCAGCACTGGCCTGGAAATGCTGTTCCAGGGGGATCCCCCTGGCCACATTCTCCTTCCACTGACCAACGGGTTGCACCAGGTACAATGAAAAGCTGCTGGAAACATCCTGACAAAGGTGCCCACACACTGACTTGAAAAAGCTCCAAGTATTCTACTAACCTTGTAGGTGTTTAAGAGGGGACTGTTTAACTCATTCACCCTGAAGAGCCCCCATGACCATGGTTACTGTGGGCAGCTGTAGAAGCATCCAGAAGCTTTGGATGGAGAACACCCTGCAGAGCACAGTGGTACTGACTGTCCCCTCCCTCCCAGTGTCATTCCAGCTGTCAGCTCCTCAGACTCAGACTGCAAAAGCAGATCTTTTTTCACTCAAAAAACTATTTCCCACATTCTTAAGCACTTTCAATGGAAACAGAAGCAGTTCAGGTATGAGCTTTGCTGCTACTTGCCTGTCCCCTCTGCCCTTGGTTATGTTGACCAGCTTCTCGATGCCGCCGGTGTCGGCGAGGGCCTTGGCGTTCTCCATGTTCTTGCTGGTGACCTCGTGCAGGGCGCAGCAGATCGCGGCCACCGTCTCGTCCGACAGCACGCTCGGCCCGTTCCCTCCCGGCAGCCGGTTCACCAGGTCCCGCATCGCGTATTTGCCTGCAAACACCCCCAGGAGAACAGGGTCAGACCCTCCGTTTGGTCCTTCACATGGGAAATGGCAGCGCTTGGCACAAAACAGTAGCCAAAGGCAGTGAGAAGCAGCACAGGATCAAAACCTGCCAAGAATTTACATTTTACACAGTCAAGAGAGACCAGAGATCAATTTACGTTTTTTTTTTTTCCTTTTAGCTTAAAAGTGTGAGAAGCTGAATTTTGCATTAAAACAGGAGTATTTGTAAATAGGAATTATTTGGAGAAAGCAGAATTGTTCAAGGAAAAAGGCTAGTCTACTTCGTGGAGCAGTGCACATTCCTGGGCTTCCTCTGTGGGAGAATTAAAGGAATCTTTACATTAACCAGGAATTCTTTCTTTTGGATGTTCTTTTCACCTTGTTTGTTACCTGTCAAAACTCAGCTCTATCAGACTCTAGTTGCTGACTGATGCAAGGGATAAGCTGCAGACAAGGGACAGAACGAAAGACCAGCTTGGGTTTTTTTCCTTTTTTGCTGTTAATTGAGTGACTGATTGATTTTATTGAAGATTTGTAATTGTACATAACAGTGAATGATGAAGCAGTTTTGCACAAAGCCATTTGCTATCTATTTGTGTAATGTGCTTGAAGGGAAAAAATACCCCAAAAGGAAATCTGCAGGCAAAAGGAAACCCCCTGGACAATCATCCCCACAATGGTGTCTGCAGCAGCACCCTTATCGGTGCCATCCCTTTAGGAAGCTCAGCCACGTGCTGCATACTCCAGCAGACATTGTTATTTGTTGGAGTTCTCATCTCTCACTTCCTGCTGTGTGACCATGTGAGCCCATTGCTCCTGCCCCACAACAGCAGAGAAGCTCCTCAAAAGGATTTCTAGCACAGGTGATGTGTTTTATACTGAGATCAGTTTCAGAGTACATCTGAAAGCCAGAAATTCTTTCAGAGTTATGGCTTTGACTGGGAGATATAACAGGTGGAGGAACATTCCTGAAATGAAAAGCTCTGCCAGGAATGGAAAAAACATCCTGACAAGAGAATATCACCCAAGTCTGACCTGCACCAGGCTGGTGCTACAGAACAGAAACCTCTCTTTACTAATTCCTCATGTGTGCAATGCCTGCCCTGCAGGAAAACATGCTCTGAACGTCCCAGATGGAGAAGCTTCAGAAACAGATAATAAAGTTCTGACCACCTGAATCTCTCTGAGAATAATGCTCCTCCTGTCAGCATAAACAGTTGTTATATCCTTGTCCCACAGGTTTACACACAGAAAATGCTTCTGTAACAAAAGAGAGACTTTGTTTGGACCATGCCATGTGTTAGCAGGGCTCACTGAAGCCACAGCAGTCTGAGGCTGAGGCACGTTCAACATTAACAGGCTGAGGTTCCTCATCAAGGCAGGGAAGATGAGGTCGTCTTAATGCTAGATGAGAAAGGCACAGGTGAATGCTTAAAGTGTTAAATATTAAAATTGACAAGCAAGAAACAGTTAAGTTCTTTTAGGGTTGATGTCTTAGTTCAGCAAAGACATCCTGCTCTATATATCTGGATTTTCCTGGGCACACTTTACCAGAAGAGGATTTCTTCCCTCTCTTCCTGTCCAATACTTTAAAGCACTGCTGTACTGGCAGCAGAGCAATCCCACCCCTGAGAATGTGTGAGGGACCTGAACCCCCTGAGAGGGTGGGCAGTGAGCCCCAAGGAAGCTGAGCTGTGTTTCCATCCTGTTTGGCACAGAGGGTTTCCTGTCAAGTTTGGCTGAGCTGAGGTCACTCCCATCCACTCAAGGTGCCCAACAGCAAACTAATATGGCAACACTGCTCTGAAAAGCTGCTGCTGTCACAAGGATTCCTTTCTGTGACACAGTGACATCCACTGTGCTGTTCCCATCAGTGGAATCTCATCCTGGGCTTTCCCCACCCAATGCCCGACAGCTCAGTGCTCTCCCCAGGCAGTGTGTACGTACCAATCAGCTCCTTGTTCCGCACATCTAAAGCCATGTTCCTTAAGGCAGTTGCCACGGAGGACACCACTCTGTCGTTGTCCATCCTCAGCAGTTCCACGAGGATGGGCAGCCCCTTCTCCTTCCTGACGGCCGCTCGGATGTAGGCTGCGAACTGACACAGAGCCCCGTCACCAAACCTGCCCCGGGGCCCCTGGAATGGCCTTGCACTGGGACCCAATTCTCTGCAGGGACATGGCCAACACAAGATGGCATGTCCAGTGTGTGCCTTTTCTGTGAGTATAAAGGCTATCTCTTTTCCATTTTTCACTCATTCCTCTTACAAAGCAATGCTCAAAAAAGGGAGAAAATATCTGACTAGCTGACAATCATTGAAAAGAGAACAGGGCATTTTAGGTTTTGTTTGTCAGCATTTGTTGGGTTTTTTAGGACCAATTTTATATTGGTCAAACTTAAAAAGACTTAGCTGGCTTGCTGCAAGCAAAGGAAACAAAGTTTGCTGGGTTTTTACTCTCTCCATGAGAAACACATGACATGAATAAAGTGTTGTCATGTGCTGCTTTTGTAGCATATTGTATGCAATGGCCAGAATATATAAAAATAAATAATAAGGAAATGAAGCAAATTTATTTGTGCTGGTCTTATTTCAACAGCACTTTCACACCAGAACTCAGAGCTAGAAGATGGCAGAAGGTTATTTTGACCACTATGGACTGAAAGGAAGTCTTTTCTGTTTATTCAAAATAAGTGGTACCAATTTAAGGGCCAGTTTCCACATGACTCTTCCTGCTCCTCATCCTTTCCACAGCTCTTTACTGTGGAAACATGACTGCAGCACATGAGCACTAATGCACAGATGAGAGGGGAATGCTCAGGTGCACACATTCCAAGATCTTATTAGGAAAAGCACCCAGAGTACAAGGAGGAGAGGAGGAGCAGGAACTCCCATACCTTCCAGTTGCCTGCAGAAAGGTTCTGGAGAGATCCTGCAGAGCCCTCCAGAGTGGCTGGGTTGGAGCTCTCTGCCAGGAGCGTCAGGTACGGCTTCACCACCGACGGGTGCCAGAGCATCTCCACTCCTTTAGGGGACTTGGAAAACCCTGGGATAGGGCCAACTCCATCCCACTGAGAAAGGAACACAGATTTTTAACCAGACAAAACCTGTATTTTCATTCAGCACAGGATCATTTTCATCAAGCTACGTCCTCCCCCACCATGAGCCAAACCCCAGCTGAGGTATTTGCAGTATAAGGAAAATGCAAACCTGATCCTCCTGGGAAGTTTTTTTTTTCTTCTTCTTTTTCTTCCCCCAGCAGCTTGGCTCTGAGTCTTTGCTTGGTGACTCTTTTCCCAGCAAGTCATCCAGTTCATTGATTCCCAGCAGCCGTGCCTGAGGCACCTCCAGCTCCAAGCGGTAGGAAAGGTTCCTCAAGGTGCACACACAATTCTCCACTGTCTGAACCAAACCAGAGAGATGTCTTATCACCAGTTCTTTCTCACACAGAGATAAACCAAACCAGTCCAGTAGAGGTGAAAAGGCACTGGGAGCACAAGCTCTAAATTCCAATGCTGGGCACTGGGCAGTGCTTGGGCCGTTTCTCTGGGAAAACTGCAATCTCTCTCAAATCTGACAACATTTATAAAGTGGTCTCTGCTATAGTGGCTTATTCTTTAGTATTCTGACAATGAAAAGCACAAAAGCTGATTACTGTTTATGGAGGAAGGACTCCTGAAGCTGTGGCTGGTTGAGCAGGGACAGCACCGTGCTCAGCCAAGCCCTACAGAGCCCAGAGACCCCAGCAGGCACACAGCTGAGCACGACAGTATCTGTAGGTGAGACGGGCACACACCTTGCTGTCATAGTCTGAGGTGTTCACACAGGTGTGGATCACATAGAGCAGGGAATCCACCAGCCCTTCGCAGGACCTCATCTGCTTCCGCGCCTCCTCCCCAGCCGAGCTCAGGTTCCTGAAGGTCGGAATGATAAAGGAACAGGGTGTATGCAAAGACAGTTGTTTATTGGAAACTTTGCAAAAGGTTTTCATGCAGGTGATTGGTAATTAGCTGGTCAGCAGCTTGGTAATTTTCATATTTTTTTAATACAAAAATGAAGAACAATTGGAAAAGCTGCCTAAATGATGGAATTCTGTAACATAGAATAAAACAACTCCTTTGTTTTTAAAATTACAGTATAAAATGGACCTGGATAAAATGACTAGTCTTTCAAAAGGAGTCTTCTAGAAGAGCAGGTACCTCAGGCATCCTGTCGTATTGCGCAGAACGAGGGAAGTCTGGAATTTAATTTTATGATCATCATCAAAGGAGGAGCTGTTCCATCCCGAGTGGGGCACTATCACAGTGTTTGTCAGCGTAGACAGAGCATCTCTAATGATTGTCATCTTCACAGCATCACACGAAGACAAGTTCCAGAGAACCCCTTAGAAGAGATTTCCATTGCAGTAAAGTCAGCAGAGACTTGACAAACAAACATGAAGCAGCATTCAAACTTAAAAAACATCACTTTAAATATGTGATGTGATTCTAGAGCAGGCAGAATCTGGAGAGGCAGCACCCAAAAAGGAGGAAAGCAAAGTGAAACAGTGGAGGAGGGTATGGTTCTGGTTTGGGTTTGAAATGGCCTGCCCTGCCATTCCTGCTCCCTTGCACCAGGTTATCAGGTGCTGAAGAGCAGAGCAGATGTAAAAAACTTTCTTTCTAGAAACAACAGCAACAAGCCCAGAGTGTGTTCCAGTGGCCTACCAGCCAATTGGAACTGCCATCCATCTTTTATCCTCGGGCAGAAATCCCTAGTTCCCTGCCCTGCACAGTCTCTGTCCATGACATTCAGATATGGAGGTATGAGACCTCACATAAATCACCAGCAGAATAGTATATGCAAACAATATGCTAAACACAGCATTGAATCCTCTTTTTCATCACAAAATACAGCTTAAAGTTCATCCACAGTCTCTTCAGGTACTGACCTTACCCAAAGTATTTCCCTCTCCCACAGTACTTTCCTGACTGTCCAGTCACATGGCTGCACACACTCAGCAAACCTGGCCAGCAGCGGCTCCTCAACAGCCCCTCAAACCACTTGGGTTCCCCTTTGACTAAGTCTTGAACATCCATTTCCTCAGAAATACATTATGAGGGGACCAGGCAGCAAATGCTACAGGAGTTAACAAAACCAAAAACTTATAAGACAGCCAAAGTTTCTAATACAGCCACACAAAAATAAGAAAGGCAAATCTTTGCATGAGACACCTTGTCATCTTCTCTTCAGGAAAGTAAATAAGAGGCTCCATGGGGGGATAGAGACATGGGGAGATTTGCTGATTGATTTTGTCTTGCATTGTGGTTACAGGCAGCTGAAGTTCTCCCTGTGTCCCACAGGGGTTCCTAGAGCTCCTGCTCTGAGTTCAGCTCACACACAAGGGCAACGCAGCCCCATCTCAGAGTTGCCTAAAGAGTGGATGTAAAAAGGCATTTCCACAGAAATGGCATCTGCAAAAACAGTCCTGTAGACAGTTTCCTGGATATGATTAAACTACATACAAAACCCTTCCCTAACGAGAAAAGGACTACCAACAATGAATACTGCACATTTTAAAGTGCTGAGGGATTCTCAGTACTTCCAAGGTCATCACAGACCCATTTTAGAGCCACATTAAAAGTATTATTTATGATTCTTAACTCCAGCTCCTGTACAGCAAGACTTCAGTAACAAAAGAGAATTGTTTACAAACTGGGAAATTAAAAAAAAAAAAAAATAAAGAAAAGTACCCTCTGAAGTTGTGCTGGAGTTTATCACAAAAGTTCCTCCAAGAAGCCCATTACACTTGTGCAAATGTTATCTTCTCCTTGGGGATTAGCCTGGCAGGAAATCATGGGAGTTCCACTGAGTACCCATGGCCAAACCTGCCCAGAGGCCGGGCTAGCAGAGAGCCAGCTCAGTTGAGTGATTAATGCTTTACTGACTGTGTTCAGGATGTGAAGGTGAAAGCTCCCCCAGCACCCTCCGTCTCGTAACCTCAGAGAAGCCTTCAGCTGTTCTGTCCCAAAGCAGAGCTGTGTGTTACACAGCCCTCCAGCCTTCACCTTAAAATGAGGACACAACCTGATTATTTGTAGGGTGCTTATTTTAAGATAATTGGACCAAAATCCGTGCTTATTACAAATAAACCCTGAAGGTCAAGGCAGGTATAATCTGGGAGGTTTCCATTCAAAGACAAAGAAAGTGGTCTTAGGAACTGGTGCAACCCTGTATTAAGGTAAGAGATTACAGGATGATTTTGGATGCCTTTGTTCCTCATGGTTGTGCAGATACACTTAAAAACAAGCATTTAGCTGCTATGGAGTCATCTGCCCAAGTCCAAAGAGGCAGCCTGAAACTGCAGGTAGAGGAGGAATTCCCAAGAAGCTCTTTTTCAACAGCTATGAACTGCAGCTTCCATCACTGTGCAAGAGTGAGCACTCCACACACACAGCTCTGGAGCAAGGAGAGCTGAGGCCATTTACCCATCCCAGCAGATCCCTGCTGGCCCCAGCACCTCTGCAAGTGGAAGGAAAGGAGTTTCTGCTCCCTGCTCATGTGACACTTGAGTGTGTGTCAATCCAAGTGCTCCCCCCCGTGTCCACCTGACACCCCCAGCAGGAAAATCACACAACCCGTGAGTGCTTGGTACTGCCTGGGGGAGGAAAGAGCTTCCGAGGGGAAGGACACAGATCAGGAGGGATCAACCAGCATTGCCAAGCACGGGTAATTCCTAACGGAGGGAGGAAATAAGCAGCAACAGCACAAGGAAAAAAATTAAATTCAAACCTAAAACCAATCAGTAAGCTTTGGAGGAGTCTAAAATGCCACATGGAAATGCTTCTGTAGCTCTAATGAAAAGAGGGCCTTTCTTTTTGTTTTTGTGGGGTTTTTTTGTTTGTTTTTGTGTTTTGGTTTTTTTTTTTGCCTGCCCTATTTTTGTCTGAAATTCTGCCCCTTACAGCTCTCAGACAGGACTATGTTAAAATCCCATTTCTGTGAACATTGTCCAAAATAATTCTGCTCTGGAAATTAAAATAAGTAACGTGATCAGTTGAGAGCCTTATCAACATGAAAATTTGCAGTTGTTATCACTGACAGAAGGGGCTGGCTTTGTTAGTAGCAATGGCTGGACATTTTTGTCATAGAATTTATTTCAGACAAGAGGAAGAATTTACCTGAAAGTTGGCCTCTAAAGTGACAAAGAGCACAAATCTTTAACAAACACAAATATCCAAAGCTTTAGCCAGTCATTTAAACTGATTAGATCATAAGAATAAAAATAAAAACACATTTAAGGAATCCGTCTGCCTTGTCCAAACTGAAGAAACTTTCCATGGCATATTTAATATTGTCTAGAACAGAAAAAAACTGGATGCGTGGCTCCAATACTCTAGTACAAGCATGAAAATGTAACAGAAACATGTCACCCCAGTTTAATTGCAGATAAATTGTTTCTAAATAGCTGAGCTGTATATGCAATGCACATAAACCATGAGCACTCAGCTAAGCCACATGGGCTCCTTTGGTGAGCTGATGCAGCTGGACAGACTCAGGGAAGTTTTCCTCTTCCAGTGCATTCCTAATGCCAGCTTTTAAAGACTTTAACAGTAAGTATTGTTTCATTTTCAGATAATGATTATGAAAAGTGATTTAGAATAATTTATTTTTTGAATAATCTATAGCCATTAACTAGATTACTTGCTTTCCTCTTACACATCCTTGTGGTTCTGCATTTACACTTTCTGTAGTTTTAATGTAACTTTCTATTCAGCCCCCACTTCTTTCTCTCTCTGCATTTCAACCTTGTCATTTCAGTTACTGTTAATTAAATATAGACTCCAGTATTCCTACTAACTCCTCTTATATGTTTGTGTAATTGGACCCTCCCCCAGTACACTTGTTTTCCAAAATTCCAGCAGTTAGTCTTTAGGGCACATTCCTAGATATTTTCTGAGATTTAAAGACTGCTTTTGACTAAACAATTGCTCACTAATTTTATACAAATGAATTCATGTGAAAAATATCTTTACAGATTGCAAGCAGTTTGTTATTCTCATTCTACTTACCTGGGATAATAAAGTTTCCATCTATCTAACAGCATTTTAAAGCAAACTGGATGAATTTCCCTTGCAATGACACCAGGTACACTTTTACCTCTCAAAGGCAATTGACACTGCTAATAATGAAAGTATAACTCAGTCAGTGAGGAAGAAAGGCCATCCTTGGAAAACAAAAAAGCATTCTACTGCACTGAAAAATCCATTTTATATGAACAAATACAAATAAACTATAGCAGGAACAACTAGGGCTAATTTTAACTCAGAAATCCCAGGGAGTGTTTCCAGGGGTGCAGACTGACAGTGCTTTCCCTGTGTTTACATTACCTTAGTCTGGGCACACACACAGCAAAGGCGGTGTGGTTTGCTAGTTTAGCTCTGACACAGGTGGATTTTCAATTATTAAACAAATAATCATTGGATCTCTTCCACTTCTCTGTATTGCTATTTACAGAAATATTTTTACAATCCCTGAGCTCCAACAGCCTGCTGTGAGCTCTGCTCCTGCACTGGGTACTGGGCTGTCCCTAACAGAGGGCAATGGCACTGCCTCAGCCAGGAGGCAATCGGGGCAAAACTTTCCATTTTGTTGTGCTGGTTAAAACCCTACAAATGTGTGTGTTAAAAAGAGCTGCTTATGAATTCTGCAAGATCTTATTTAAAACTACTGTCAGGAGATGATAAAAACCAGCCTGTAATAAAACAAGTGTTTGGAGTTGATAAAGAAATACCTGTCCAAGACCTGCTGTGTGTGCAGGAGACTCATACCAGGGGAAAAGCCACCCTAAGTGGAGCTTTAGTGCGACTACCTCAGCATTCACTTCTGCCAATGACTCTGTACTCTGTGCTGCTTTAGCTGGCAGCAATCAAGGTAAATGACCAGATAAATAATTTGAATTATAGCCCTCTGCCCGTTTCCCTTCCACACTCACCCGTTACCAGCTCCTTGACCTCGGCATCGACCGACTTCCTCAGCAGCCGCAGGAGGGCCGGGATCCCTCCCACATTCTTCATGGCTATTTTGTTCTCATCAGTGGACTTCCCATAAACGAGGTTCCTCAGGGCACCACAGGCATTCTTCTGAACTTCCAGGACTTTGTGATCCAGGAGATCCACCAGGTGCTTGATTCCTCCCAGCCTACAGACCTGGAAGTGGAATGTCGGGACCATCAGCACCCACTGATCTCACCCATCTCACTCCACAGATGTAAAACACTTTTGGTTTCATGGGAACAATCCATCCTGTTCTACTCCCAGAAGAAACAGATGCTAAACCTTAATGACTTGAGTGTTACGCTGCACTGAAACTCCTGGGAAACCCCCCACCACTGCAAAGACTGAGGGGCATTTTCAGTCACTTGCTGTGTTCAGAGAATTATTACTGCTTCAGTTTTGTTTCCCAGCCAGGCAGTTTTTAGAGTAATTTCCTATGCCTCAGAATATCTTTTTAGGGAATATTAAAATAAGTGCTGATTACCACTGTGATCATCACCAGAATATCAAAACCACCACCACTTTTTCATCTGCCTCCCAGCAACAGTGAATTATGTTGGGCTATCTTCTTATAAAAGTTGCACCAGCATTTTATTAATATAAACAAAATTTATACTGAAAAGAACAGATAACACACACATAGGATGTGAATGAAAAAGCAAATTCCTTCAGACTAACAGCTCACAGCTGCTCTGCAAAAAGAGCAGCCCTTCAAGTGCAGTTTCTAGAAATGTCAACAATAATGTTCACTCAGGTGTATCTTTCCCTCACACCATAGTGATATAAACACTATGATATAAAACACTTTGACCAAAACCAGTGAAAGCCTACTAAGCTCCTGCTTGTTCTAGTCTCCAGTCATCACCAGGTTACACAAAGCTAGGCTCTGGCAAACAAACTTTACAGTTCTGTTGGATTACACAACAGACTGATGTAAAAGATTTCCACAGAATTTTCCTGCAGCTATTAAGGTAGGAGAAATCTGTGTGTCTGTGTGCAATGACACCCCCGGGTAGTTCAGGATTAGCACCCATGGCACACACAGAAACACAGGGTCCCAGATAGCGGGTTCTGCTGGAGCCCAGGGAGCAGAGGGGAGCGGCCTGCCGTCCCTGCCCTGTCCCAGCAGCACACACCTCTGTCTTCACCCGGTTGTCCCCGAAGCACAGGTGCTGCAGGTAGGCGGCCGCGTTGGCCTGCACCGACGGGAACTGGTGCTGCAGCATGTGGATCACCTCGGGCAGCTCCGGATCTCGCCACGCAAACTCCCTGCCGTGGAGAACACAGGGAAGGCATTACCCCCAAACACAGGGTGTTTACTAAGTGCAGGAACTGGAGCACCTTTTCAGCAATTCTGATTTGTTCTGGAGCAACAGGGCAAGAAGAAAAACCAGGTACACTGGGATAATGATGAGCCACACCACCTTTCAGTCTTCCAACTGGACAAGGACACTAAATCCAATGAGCTTCACTTGGTTGTGGACCAGAGATACAAACATACACTAAAGTTACACCAACTCAAATGCTTCAACCTACATAATATCCCAAAAGTTAATTACATAATGCAATTGATACCCCCTCAACAGTGCTGCTCAGGGGCATCCACAACACTTTTCCTCTCAGTGCTCAATATTTTTCCTAAGCTGAAGCCAAGTAAACCTCAACAAAACCTGCACACCCTGAAGAGTCATTGTTAGGATCAGATGCAGGAAGTTTGTTTGTTTTGAGTTATTCAGGGATTGTGAATTTAAAATTATCAAAATAAAATACCCTTCATTAAACCACCATGATTTTGTGCAGACCAATCCTAGAAAAGTCATGAAACACAACCATGCCCAATTTACAGATTTAGAAATATAGTCATTAACAGTTGCTGGGCAATCTGCCTTCTGTAAAGGAGGACTTGGGGGGATGATGCAGTATCTCAAGTTTTCCCATGCTCAAAAATCCAAGTAAATAAAAAGTAAAATATGTTCCAGGAACAATACCTGGGGAGCTGTTCCAAGGCTAATGTTGGCCTGGCCAGTCAGGCCTCCCCAGGACTCACATTTATCCAAAGGGGAAGCTCAGTTCTGTGCCCACTTTGAACTGCTCAACAACTCAGAGGTTTATTTCTCCATGCTAATCATAGAAAACCTTAGGGAAAACTGCCTTTCTAGTAAAACTACTTGCTTTCCCTCTCATTGCAGAGTGGGCCCCTGCCACAGCATGATATGCACATCAGAAATTGGAACAGATTAAATGGAAGGTAAAAACTATTCCACTGGGAGATTACAAGCTAAGAAGATGCATCAGCAGTGACAACTGAGTCAGAATTTCTTTAAAGTTCCTTGCTATGAATGTGAAGCACCCCTGTTATAAGTAACTCTTCTTGCCACATGCCTGAGCAGGCAGCCAGAGGTGTTTCTTTTTAACTCAGAGCTAAGATTATCCTATTAACATCATTTGGATGAATGTACCACTCAGTTGAATGAAATTAATCCAGCCTCTCAATATCTATTAAAAACATTAAATATGTCAATTTCCACCAATAAATAGAACAGCAAAATCCATTACAGCAGTGTTTTTGTGGTCGAGATGGCAGGACAGGCCAGACTGGAGGAACTGCCTGGTGCTATGATGCACTGTAGACAGGACCAGGGATTCAGTGTGAGGCTCCACCTCACCCTCTCTGCTGCAGCTTTCCCTGGTGCCCAAGATGTCCCTAGGACAGCCCCCAGGGCACAGCTGAGCACGGCTCCCAAAGGAGCAGCTGCCCCACTTCCTGCTCTCTGTGAACCAGCAGGATGTGCAAGGTGCTTCCACAGCCAGGGAGTGCCTGGGAGCTGCCTCAGTGACCAGCAGTCTGAGGAGGGACTGGAATTCCTACCCATCCCAAACCCACACTGAACGTACACAGTGCCATAAGCCTCTCCAACCTGTGCATGGCCTGGGCTTTGATATTCCCAGCTTCAAATCCAAGGTTTCAGTGCACAGTGTCTGTAGGAAATGGCAATGACAATATTACCCTTGTCAGTGGCTCACACCGTGTACAGACATTTCCAACATCAAACCAGTAATTATTTAAAAAATATGTGTGTTCGCTTTCAAAATGGCACATTGATAAATCATTTCTAAACTTCATTTCGGAATTTAAGCAGGCAGTTCATGAAAAATTCATTCAAATAAATTAAGTCTGTACTTTCGAATTTTCAAGCCCTGATTCTCATTCATATAATGAGAAAACTCACTGGGGTATTGCAGGTTACTCTGTAGATTTACTAAAAATATTTAGAATAATCCAGTCAAATCTCATAAAATTTGTTACCATTTCCTGTAATAACTTCTCCAGGAAAACAAGCATGAAAGAAAAACGTAATAGTAACAAACTGTGTCAGAGCTGCTCTCCCTCGCCGCAACAGGCAGCCTGCGTTTGTGATTTTGGCTCTGAAGGTAGAGCTCTGAGAACGTGAAGGAGTCGTGCTCGACTGGGCCGTGGCAGCCGGCGGGCCGAGGTGCCAGCCGCGAGCCGCAGACTTGCCTGGGGTCCTTGTGGATGCTGTCGATGGACGGGGAGCGGGTGGTGCCGCCGTCGGGCGCGGGCGCGGCGCGGGCGTAGCCGGGCTCGGGCAGGCGGAGCGGCAGCGCCCGCAGCGGCTCCGCGGGCAGCGCGAAGGGCGCTCTCGGGTACGGCAGGGTGCTGCGCTGGCTGCAGGAGCGCTGCAGGTTGCCCACGCCTAGGAGAGAACAGCGGCAGAGCGCGGCAGGTAACAAAGGTGTGCTCGACAGAGGGGGCTGTCCCTGGTTAGCGGTGCCGGCAGCCTGGAAAACACACACAGTGCCCCAGGCTGGAAGCTGCCGGCAGATGTCAGGGAGCAACCCCTCGGTGTCCCAGCGACGGTGGAGAGGGTAGTTACAGAATGAAACGCTTGGTGGGACCAGGCTTGTGCCTCAGCTTGCCTCAACAAGTATTTAAAGTGCCAACAAGCAGAAATCTGGGTGAAACTGTTTTCCAAGGTTATAATTATGAATTCACCAGCTGCACCAAAAAGGAAAAGTAAGCAACCAAAAATTGATATTGGTCATTGTTTATATGACGCTTTGCTTTTCCCAATTACATGTACGTTTTTCCTAACAAAAGGTAACAAGAGGACCATTCTGAGGGTGAAGCTGGGCAGTTCAGGAGCAGGAACGTACATCTTCCTGACTAAACAGAGCTGTTGTGGTGGCTTTTGTTCTTCGAAGGCAAGTGGTATTAAGTAGACAAGTAAACAAAGAATTCCAATTTCTAGTTATATTTCCTCATTGGCACATCCTGATAAACTCCATTTATTGAAGGTTGTAGAAGGCAGGAGAACTGCAAAAACTGGTGCTCATTCTGCACTCCATTCTCCATTTGGTATTAGCAAACATTAAAAAGCCATTTTCAAGTGTCCGAAAACATGACATATGAATTGGCCAGTTCTCTGTAAATTTTTCTAGAGTTACTTAACTCACTCAGTCTAACTTTTTAAGAGTTTTTTGAAACCACTATACAAATTATTCATCAACCTTAAAGAACAAACTGCACTGCAACATACATTACATTTATCTCTACAGAAAATAAATCCTGATACTAATCTAATGCCTGTGCTCTTCAAAATACACAAGCAGCAATTCTGTGAGATACTGGAGGAATATTTCAGTTTCCATAGACACATCCTCAGCAGTAGCATTTACCATTATCCTTTGCTGAGAAGCTGGGTAAAAGATGCAGTAGGCAATTTTAGTGGCAAGCTCTTGTTTTACTGTATTGATGAATAAAAAAGCCATGAACCAACTCAACTCATAAGAGAGTGATGCACAGAGAATGCAAGAGGAAGCAATAAATCCCGAGTGTCATGAAGTATGCTTATCTCAGATGTACCTGAGCGTGTGGTATCAAACAGAACACACTCTGACCCCAGGCTGAAACTGATATATAGCCCCAAGCATTCCCCGCAAACATCACAGAAGCCTTTCAAGTCCTGCTGGCTATTTTAAGCCCTTCAAACCCGGCTTTCTCTCCATTAACTGATCCCCTCCAGATGTCCCCTTGCACTGGCATGAGCTCCCCCAGCCCTGCTCTCCTCTCGCCCTGCGTGCTGGACCCACCGGAGCCGGTGCGGAACAGGGCAGCCTGGGAGCCGTGGTGCAGCTCGACGGCGCCGTGGTTGGGGCTGCGGAACACGGGGCTGTAGAAGGTCCTGCCCTCGTAGATGGGGGTGATGTGCATGTCCGGGGACATGGCCGGGCGCAGCTCCTGCCCCAGCTGGCTGTGCTGGCTCGCGTACGAGCTCCGCAGGCCTGCAACCAAGCACAGGGACACATGGCCTGTCTGCTACGCAAAGCAATCCAGCTGTCAGCAATCAATCTCTCTTCTTCAGCCAACAAAAGGTGTTGGTTATATCTACAGTCATAAAGATTCATTCATTACGTTTTTCGCCATTATTACATGACCCACACTGAAAGACTCATTGACAGAGCAGCATTTCTCTGACAAAAAGACACTGACAACTTGAAACTTTCCAACTCGATTTTTTGGTAGCATTTACAGTTGAAAGTCTAAACCATTTTATATGACTCAGAATAAAAGCTGAGTCAGCATATGCAGTGCACAGATTCAGCAGTGACAGGGTAAGTGTGGATCTGACAGAAATCCTGTTGTGACAGAGGGTACAGTCTAAAGAGGGCTGTAATCCTGAAACTGAAACAGGCCGTAGCAGCAAGAGCAAACATCTGCTTGGTAGTGGCAGCAGAGATGTAAGCATATGGATAAAAGTCTTTATAAAGGTTCAAACAGCCCATGATATGAGTATATACACACAGCTGTGCTGCAGCTGGGTTAGATTTTTGTTTGCACCTTCCTATATATTAGTATTTCATGAAATTTATACATATAAAGGTATACAGTTTTGTCTGCATTGGCATTGCCACTGCAGGCACTGAAGCTCCAGCAGCTACCAAAGTAACAGAATATGGTTGCCCTATATTTAAGTATGAGATAGTCAAGAAATATTAGTGGAACATAGGATTAATATTTAGTGGTAACAAATTACATATTTTAAGAAAGAACTAGACATAAAACTAGTTCCAGACTAGTATCTCTTACTTAAAGTACATTTAAATGTGTGTGCAGGCTGTATTAAATGTTTGAAAATGCTGACATGCCTCTGGAAGACTGATAATTTTACTTAGCGACTTAAATAATTGGATTTAATACAATGCTTGACCAGCAATTAGTAACCACAGAGAAAGCCAGTATTCACAGGGAACTTGTGATTGATACAGTGCTTGACATCAGTATTTACAATTGATTTGACACATCCACCACAATTATGTCCCAGTGCTACAACATTCCACCCACAACACCAGGGTTTTCTACAGCTGTGGTTTGTATGAGTTTAACCCGTGTCTGTAGCTGTTACTCACCGGTGAGGCTGTCGGGCCGTGGGGGGACCATCCTCTCATAGATTTCATACTGCTGTCCATACTGCTCCACGTCGTGGAGTGTCCTCTGCAGCGTCGTTCCCAAGTGCTGCGGAACTGCCGTCATGCCGGAACGCTTCGGGGAGGAGGATCCCAGCTGAGTTTGGGACGGAGAGCCCACTCTGGTTTGCACATCAGCGAGGCCCAGAGGAGAGCCCACTCTGCCCACGGTCTGGTACTGGGCGGTGCCGCCGTTGGGGTTTGTCTGGCGGGACGTGAGCGAGCCGACACGCCGCACGGCCGAGGGGGACGCGGGTCTGTGCGTGGCGTACGGGGATGCTGCCCGCTGCACGGGCAGGGTGGTGGAGGAGTACCCGTGGGAAGCCAGGGATCTCTGCTCAGCAACGCTGGGAGAACCATACCCGCTCCCCAGGGACGTCCGCAGGGACCCCCGCGATGGGGACATGCCGGTGCTGACCACGTAGGAGGGAGACTGTGCCCTGGATGGGACCGAACTGACCCGTCTCATGACTCGGTTGGTAGCAGTATTTACTGAAGGCTGTTTAAAAACAAAAACGTTTGTGAGTTTCACCATTTAGGTCACACAGTGGATACTGTTCTCCTCTAAGGCAGACAAGTCAGCAGGAAATGCACACAATGTAGTGGTATCTACAGGCACCTAGAGAGTAGCTTTAACCCTGAATGTAATTCCTTTAAGTTTTCCTGTAACTTTTTTCCTAACCAGTGTTTCATAGTATATAAAATGGCAATTTAACATTAAAAATCTACCTGTTTCTCATTCTCACTTGGCTTGCTATGCTAATCTGCACCTATGTTTTCCTTCCTCACTGCTCGACCACTTTGAAAACTCATGAGCAATAATGCAGAGTCCTGGGATAAGCTCATAAAATTCTGACAATTACTGTCTTGCCATTTAGTGAAAAAGAAGGGAGAAAGCCAGAAACATTAGAAGGTACAGGAATATAAACACCACCTTTCTTTAAGCACTAAGTTTACATATAGGCTAAATTCTAGGAGGTTTTCCTCACTATCATAATGAATTCTGAGTGAGTGATATTTTCTCAATACCCTGTCAGCAGTACTCTGCAGTCAGAAGTCCTTGCAAGTGTTAGGCTCATTTCAGCTCCTGTGAATGACCCAGGCCACATGTGTGTTGATCCCAGCAAACAAGCCTCTCTGCCACAAGCCATTTTGGCTTTTGAAGCCATGAAAGTGTTAAACAAAACTGTCATTTCATGTCATTAACTCCAGCCCACAGAACGGAGGCCCAGCTCTGCAGTTGCTGTCTCTAAGCCCCACTGGAGCCCGTGCACAGCCAGAGGTGCTGTGACTGGTCAGGGTACCTGGACTGATGTCTGCCCTTCGGCGCGGGAGCTTCTCACCACGTGGTTGTTGGTGGGTCCAACAAGGGAATGCTGCTGTCTGAGCTCTGACTTGCTCAAGTTTTGGCTGTTATGGAAACTGCTTATTTCCTGGTAACCACTGTCAGAATAAGAATTCATTTGTGTTGAACTTCTTGAGTTACCCACAGACCCTGTAGATATGAAGCCAGCATAAGAATAAAAGCATCGATCAACTTCACAAAGTCTTACATAAATTTGTTATTTGCTGCATTCATAACTGTATTACATTTTTATACCATCACTGCAGAAATGTATTCTAATATTTAAAATGCACACAACAGACCCTCACTTTCATGGAGAGATGTCTGCTCTGGTGAGTAGAGGGTCCCTTGCTCTGCTTCTGTCCTAATGTCATAGGCATTGGTGTGAACACCCTCTGACACCTGGGGTTTGCTTACACCAGTGGGGGGAGGATCTGAAAGAATAAATTAATCAGATAAATGCAATGTTTCATATGCAAGTTTTCTGCAAACTCAATCATCATAATTTTCTCACACATGCTAACAAAGGATTTACTCCCAATAGAAACAGTTCACTGGCAGACAGGTGCAATCTCTCAAACTCAATAAAAAAGATGTAAATATAAGTATCAGAAGATTTTGTTTCCTTAGATTTTGATGTAGTTCTACAATTCTAATTTTTCAAATATATGTTCTAACCTATTTTAATGAAAATAAATTGATTACCTAGGAGGTCTACTAGGCAGAGTAGAAACACTGTGCAACTGCGCTGCTGTGCCCAGAGGACAGCTACCCTTGTCTTAATCAACACCTCCAGATGTAAAAGGCTGAGTTCAATTTCTTCTCTGTTTGTGTACTACCAACAGTAGTTGCTGCAAATTTTATGGTTTTTTTATTTCCTATACTACTACTGAACAGTACAGACAAAGGACAGTGTCATAAGGAAAAGCAAAAGAGACATGGCAATGCTCTTATGAAGAAAGGAAAAGGTTAAACAGAGTCTGGGGAGAAAAAGGACAAAGATGACGACAATGAATCAACATTATTTTGACAGAAATATTAAGCATTCAATTGCCATGTTATGTAGGCACCAGAGATGCAGCACAGAATCACTAAGGTTGGAAAAGCCTGCTGAGATCCCCGAGTCCAACCATCCCCTGGCACTGCCAAGGCCACCCCTAACCCATGTCCCCAGGTGCCACATGTACATGGCTTTTAAATCCCTGAGGGATGGGCACTCCACCCCTGCCCTGGGCAGCTGTGCCAGGGCTGGACAGCCCTTTTCAGGAGGGAATTTGCCCAATATCCAACCTGAAACTTGACGAGGAAGTGGACTAGGCAATGGAGGTTATGCTTACAGGGAACTCCAGAAATGTAAATTCGTGATGCAGAAACCTCTGAATGAGCCCACAGTTAACCCAAAGGAAACATGCCAAGGAGCACCAATCCAGTCCCAAGGGCTGCTCGGTGCCAGGAGCTGAGGGCTCTGGGCAGCAATTCCTGCTGCACAGAAATCCTCTGGGTTTTACCAGTAGCTGGACACGAAGTGCTCGTGTCTCACTATCTGCACAATGAGCCATAATGTACCATTCCTACTAAAAAGTTATTCAGTAATTGCTATTATGAGGAATGTTTGAACACTATTTGCATTAAAAAATACATTTTTTAAAAAAATAAGAAAAATCAATCAATCTTAGAAATTCCAGGCTAACAGCACAGTCATTGATCAGTAGTAATATTCTTAGGTAAAAATCGGCATGTAAAATTTGATGCTAATTAATTTACTACAATAGGAGTATTATGTCCAAATTTAATTAAGATTTAATAAGATGTGTTACCACACTTCCCTTAGTTTAATCGTCAGTATGCCTAGAAATGATTCAGAGAACCAACACTAAAGAACTCTCTTCACAGCCTGTTACATCAGCTCAACACCAGGGGGTAACAGCCACCAGTGGGTATTTCATGTTCTTTGGAATAAAACACTTGGGGGACTCAGGCATTTTACGTTAGAATTGCATCCAACTTCAATACTTTAATCTTCAATCTTTTTTAAGTAATCCAAGGCCCTGTTATTTCAGTTACTGGGTATTACATGATACTAAATCAATGTCAGACTGACAAATAATCAGTTTGGGGAGAGACACCCAGGAAGAATAAGGTCCAATTGTGCCATGCAGTGCAGATGTCCCTCAGACAAGAGCTCTGAGCCCAACCCTGCTTCCATCACACATTGGCCACCAGGCAAATGCTTTCACAGGGCTAAAAAATAAAGATTGTTTAGACTGTCTAACAAAGGCCAGAATGCACAATAAAATAAATTGTTATCTTTCTATCTCTCTCCACTACCAGAAATCATGAGGAGTGCCGTGAATAAAATAATAGCCTTTTTATAAATGGCTGCTGATCTAATATTCTATTTATAAACATCTGCAAAACAACATCATTTTATATTTCTGTGAAAATTCTGTACAATTCTACTGATGCAGAAAGCAATTACAGCTACAGTCACATCTTATCATCTACTGATGCTTTTGACATAAGCCACTATCTACTGTCAGAAAAAAGGTGATTTAAGGCACTGTTTTCATCCATCTTTAACTCCAGTATTTTCAGATTGCAGTTGGTAAAGCAGCATCTAACAACACTTCTACAAAACAAAGCTCCAGAGTGAATGGGAGAATAAAAACCACAATCATGCCACAATCGTAACATAAGTGTAAACAGGAAATGTAGCATTGAGCAGGAAATTCTAAGCAAGAAATAGGCTTTTTTTTCCAATATGCAATTACTGCCGACAAGGCTTCTTTGGGTGTAGAGATGTGAGAAATACACATCTAGGCTGGTATTAACACATACAGCATTGAAATAGAAATAGGATGTTTTGCCATATGTCAAGTGACTGCTTAGCAGGGATGTGCACAGGAGATTTCTAAAGAAAATAAACACACAAATGTGAGGGGAGAATTAAAGGATAAAATAAAACTATGAGAGAGAAAGAGAGAGAGAGAGAAAGAAAGAAAGAAAGAGAGAAAGAGACTAATAGAAAGTCAAGGAGAAAAACAACAGACAAAGAATAAGTTACAGGAAAATCAGAGGAGGAAACAAAGCAATGGAATGCAATTGGCTGAGATAAATCAGTAGAACAACGCCAGAGAGCTGTCAGAAGGAATCTGTACCAGTTGTGAACTGTCATTAGGACACTGCAGAAGGAGGGGAAAGAATGCGATTAAAAAACCCCAGAAAACAAACCCCACAATGTTCACATTGAAACAATAAGTACAATCAATTTCTCAGTTACTAGACAAAACAAATTTGACTTCAGTTTAAAGCCACTGCTGAAAGAATACCTGACAAGCACCACCATGACTAGCAAAAGTTAAGTGCCAAGACAAGTAGGCTGTTGAGAATATTAGCTTTAAGGGAAAGGCAAAAAGCTAATGTGTGCCTCACCTCAGCTGGGGGAAGAGAAACCATGGAAATAAAATTATCCACAAGTTTAAGAGCCTAGTCTCTAAATGAAACAAAAGCCAGGAAGGGCATATTTACCTAAACTGTGCCAGTGATGGCGATGATGAACGTGCTATGTTGAATAAGCACTGGCAGGCAGTGGCCCTGTGCAGCAGTGCCGAGGGTGGGTGGGTGGGTGGATGGATGGATGGATGGATGGATGGGTGGATGGAGAGCACCCCAGGCAGAGGGACAGACGCCCTGCAGAGCCAGGTTCGTGCAGCTCCCCCAGGCTCCCTGCAGTGCCAGTGCAGCTGCACTGCACGGGGTCCCTTCGGGGCAGTATGACACGAGCACACTGTCCACTTGGACAAACACCACCCAGAGCAACACGGGACTCGTAGGAGCAGCACTCCGTGTGTGCCCCGCCAGGCTCCTCATGTGCCCCCACCACTCCAGAGCCCACCATGCTCAGGGAGTGACTCTGCAAGGTTAAATGCTGTAACTGATGCACTCAACCTAACCAGCCCCGTGCTCTGGCCTGTCAGGTGCAGGAGGGACTACTTCAACAGACACAGGAATGGCACTTTGAAGATACAGTCCTAGCCATTCCCCCTGTACACTCAGAAGCAGGTGTAGCAGTACTACAAGAAAAGCGCTTCTTTTGGAAAGAAAGTTTGTGCTATCCTGAGATTCCAAAATAGAAAAAGCACTCTCAGAAAAACCTTCACTTATTACCTTCTCAGTTAAGTAAAAACATCTGCAAAATGAAAAAGAATCCGTTTTCAAGCTTAAAACATGCAGTATTTTTTCATGATCCTTACCAGCCAGGGGGAAGGCTCACAAGTAATTTTTAGTTCATTGCAAATGAGACCAAATACATGACAAGCCTTGTGTTACAGTCACAGCTCACACAGAAGCACAAGGGCACAAAAAGCTGCAAGAAAAGTACCTGCAACTACCTCTAAGCTCAAGCACCTTTTACAGTAACAGAGGAACATACAAGTGTCTCATGTGTGACAAAGAACATGTTAATGTCACACTTTAGAAAAGATACTTGGAAAAGACACATAGCATTGCTGCTAAATGTTCCGTTCACGTCAAAACAAGCAATGAATGCCAAGAAAATAAAGCTTTTTGGGCTTAAAGCAAATTGCACACATAAAGATAATACCTGAGGATCTCCAAGGAAATGACTTCTCAGTAGAGCTGCAGAAAGAAAAAAAATTATCACAAAAATGAACCATGTGGCTAGTTTGGATTTCTTTTTTATTTTGTTCTGTTTTTAACCAAAGCACAGAAAACCGTATGAAGAACCCCAGCAGATACAGTTTCAACAGCCCACACAAATAACACTTCACAGTGCTTTACATCTGAACCACTGGTTAATGAGTGTATTTTGTGTTAGTCAGTGGGAATTATTCTCTCTAACTTACTGTACGTCAGAGCACCGAGCAGCATAAGCTGTCTGCTCCAGGACAGGACAGTATGACTAATGACACTCAGTTCGTGTTTCAGGAGTCCTGCCATCAAGAGCACAGCAGAGTCAGCGAGTGCCTCCAGCCCAGAGCCAGCAGGCACAGCCAGCACAGGGTCTGGCCAAGCAGGTCTGAGACTCACTGCTCTACGGCATTTGGCTGCTACATGTAAAGCAGTTCAAGAATTGTAGGTCTGTTTCTGTTCATTTTTTTCACTATTGTATCAGTCTCCAGTTTTCCAGAGAATTCGGATCCTTTGTACAGGACAAGTCAAACCGCCTGACTCACAGCTACACCTCTGAGAGTGAGGGGGAGACAGATCTCACACTGTTCAGTTTAAACGAGACCCCTTCAGAAACAACTACTGCACAGACTGAGCAGGGATTTGATATCAGTTGTAAGCCCCAACGTCTGCATTTTTCCAGTAAGGATTTTGTGTCAAACTATCTTCACCATTTGGTCCTTCCACCAAGCCACGTGGTGTCCTGTGCTCACAGTAGTACTGCTGCACGACCTCCTTTGCAGACAAATGCAGAATTCACCCATGTGTTATTGGCATTAGATACTCCACATACTTTTATGGGAAAATGTATTTCCTCACTCTAAATATAAACTATCAAACTTTGAGCATTACACAATTTTTGCAATGATTATATGTTGCTTCTTTCCAAACAAAAAGCTATTTAAAGGAAAAACAGGCAAGTCCATCAGATTTTGTTATGTCTAAAGATCAGCATGAGACTGTAATTTTAGGAAAGACGTATCTCTTTCTACATGATTATTTATTTTACTTCTTTCTACTACATCCATTAATTACAAAAACTTTAGCACAGCAGGATGAACAGCACTAGATACTTATTTTCTAAAATGAAACCTATCATTTAGGACCCTTAGTGGAAATAAAGTATTTGTTTAAAAGAGTGCTAAACACACGTGCTAACACAAACGGAACTAGAGTTACAACAAGGCTTCAAGGAAAAGCAGAATTCCAATGCTGAAATCAGTCAACTTCATACTTAGGGCATAGCAGAATTTTCACTACTTATTGGCTATTTTTCCCTTCAGTCTACAACTTTAGTGTCTTTCAGGGTGCTACACTGAGTTTTTGTTTCGAATGCGGATGAAGTACCACAGTTCAATGGATGTGGCGCAGAGTTCCAGGCGAAGGACTGCACTCTGACCAAGCCCTCCCACGCTCATCTGCCTCCAGAAGTTTCTGTGTTCCACTGTATTCCTGAGCTGCTTGTGGAAAGAAGGGTGCTCAGATTTCGGCTCTGACACACCAGGAGGCACGCCAGAACATCCACAGGTACCTGCCCTTTCCAGAAGGACCATCTGGTCCAAGCCCAGAAGCAGAAGTACCTGATGCAATCCCTTTGTGGTGCTGGGACACAGCCTGATGCCAGAGCACCAAGTACAGCGGGGACCCAGCTACTTCCCAGAGCAAAAAGTGCAATTGTACATCATGCTGGGCGTTCAGCTATGGTGGGTTTACCAACTTACCCTCCACAACCAGCAGCCTTCCCTCAAACCCATGTACTGTGCCCAAGGGAGCTCTGCCACTCCACTCAGGAGCAAAGGCAGGTGGATTAGTTTAAACTACCTTTAGTGGTACAGTTTAAATTGGGATTTAAACAAGCCCAGATTTTGCATGACCAAGCCTGCTAAGGCGTTTCAGAGAAGAAGGTCATAGCCTCCAGCTACCAGGAGGGAATAAACGGCTGCCCATGGAGCTTTCTGAAGCTATTACGACTGCCTCTGCAAGAGATCAGGCTGAGTGAGCGTGGCACATGAGGCAGATGGCTCTAAGAAAGGCAAGAGCACCCACAGACACCTGAACTCTGCAGAAAAGGAGCTATGTTACCATCACCTGGCTGCTCCACCAGTGCCAAGGTCACCAAATCTCCATTTCTGCACAGCCTCGGTCTAAAGCTCACCTAGTTCAAACAAAAAGCTAAAACTACTTCTTGTTTCTAGTACACTGCTATTGAATCCAACCAGGGCACTAACACCAGAATGTTTCTCTGGTGTGTTTTGGGGACTGTAGCTACACACCAGTGGAAATTCTGTGCAACTTTAATGATCTTTTTGCTTGCAAACTGAACTTTCTAACTGTTTTAATGGAAGCATTAAAAATATTTCTACTGTTACAAAATCATGAGGAAATTTGTACCAAAACTGGTATTAAATCAAAAAGAATTTGTATAAACTGGAAGTAAGTTTTGTAATTGAAAGTTGAGTAGAAAATGTCAGTTAATCTACACAAATTCATTACAGAGGATATTCTTTCCTCTTCACTGAGCAGACTCACATATATAACAGGTCACTAATCAATTACTGTTACCTTACTCATTGATACTTTGGTCCTCTGGATTGAAGAAATACAAAGCCCATTTGACAGATCCTGGGATCCTTGGCCCCAGAACTTTCATGCCACCTGAACACAGAGTTTTACACCCTTCTGCTTTTGCTCTGTTCCTCAGACTTACTGGAAACTCAATTCCTTCCCCTGAGCCCACATGGCTCTGTGGTGCTGGTGAAGGAAACACAGGCTGAGCACACACAACTACTTCACTGAGGCACACAAGACTATCACCCCGAGCTCATCCCTGCCCAGCACACCTGGCTACTTGAACTTCCTTTATGGTACAGGATAAAGAAATGATAAAGGCTGCTCTGACCATGGGGCACACACAGAAAGCCGCTTCAGCTGCACTTCAATTAGTTAGACATTTAACTTGATTCTTATTTAATGATTTTGGAACAAGTCCAGCATACATCACTTACATCATCACCTGGTTTTGTCACCTTGCAGGTGAAATGTTTGGAAGTTACCAAGTCCTTCAGCTTTGAGCAGTAAGTCCAGTGCACTTCATTCCACTAAAAGCCAGTGTGGTCACACAGTGCCCTGTCCATGCTGAGCTTCAGTGCCCTCCCTTCCCAACAATAACATGTGAGATAACCCCACAGGAGGGGGACTGCATTTTGGAAATTGCCTAATTTTAGCTCACTATTATCCTTGAAAAAGAATTAGGTTAATAGAGTAGACATGCAGAAATTATAATTTTCTTTCAGAACTGTTGGTATGATGTACAGTTTTCAGTTAGAGAAGATGAAGATAAATATTATGACAGTAACACAAATATTTGGTAGCTGAAGATGGAGCATGCATACAAACTCTGCTGAAATCAATCTATACCTTCTTTTTTTTCCCTTTTGACTGTTTTACATTTTTTTCCTCACTTGTATTTCCTAAGTATCTGGTCTGTTTTCTGATGTTTGTTTTGAGGTTTTGTTTCATTTGGGTTTTTGTCATTTGGTTGTTTTTCGGTTTTGCCCCTTTCTTAATTTCACACATTTTCTTTGCCATTTCACAGCTTTAGTTCAAAGCTGTCTTAGACACAAAACTGAACCAGCTGCCAATGGGGAAAATGTAATAATGTGATAAATGGAAAAAGTTTTGTAGGAAGTGATTTAGAGACAAAACGCAGTAAAGATCACCAGCAGTTTTACATTTTCACAGGACAGCTCTCAAACAAACTCTTTCCAGCTTTGGATTTCCAGGTGAGAGCAGGGGCCGACACCCCTGTCAGTGCCACCCTGCAAAGGCACAAGTGGCTGGTGGAAGTCCCAGCCAGGACTGGGCCAGCACCTGTGCACAGCACAGCAAAGCTTCAGGAACACTGACATTTAGGGAAATTCTCATTTCAGATTGCTGATTTTGTGAAGCTGTATGCTATTTTTAAAAAATGATGTGAACACAACTATGACTGCTAGTTCCTAGACTGGACAGTTCAGTTCCCAGTGCATCTTTCACAGGTATTGTATGACATGAAACAGTTTAAGACTATTATCTTTGCAAGTACACCATAAGGTGAAAAGTATTTCTTTTTAAACAGCACCATTTGAGAGAAAAGCAGTGATTTCCATCATCTACCTCCACTGCTTGGCTATACTGTTGTCATCAAAAAAAGGCAACAGCTGAAAAAATTTAGTACTATTTATTAAATATTTATAAAATGGTGAAAAGCTGTAAAAAGCTAAAAATATAATTATGCTGAAATGTATGCACTTCAGACATATTTCTGTAGTATTTCAGCTCACTGCTTGGCTACGCTTCCATCGTTGGAGTACATCTGTGCTGCGAGGCAGGGACGGGCTGTTCCCGGGATCCAGGCTCGCCGCACAGCCCAAGCTGCCAGCCAGGACTCAAGTGCCCGTTCAGACTGCATGCATTGTTTTACTTGTCCTTTCTCTTCCATTTTAAATATCTGCACCAACAACACATTTACAACTATATGCAGTACGAAGGCTTAAAGCTTTGTGTAACTGTAAATTCTTGCTATAGGGGGATTTCTCCAATCAAATGCCATTTGCTCAGCTCCATAAACTTGTAATACACATTACAAGGAACCAGCAACCAGGAAAATCAGTATAATGAGATTTCATATTTTTGGTTTTCTACTTGATACAGCAAAGCAGACACTTTCTCAAGTATTTTAACAAAATGCAGCAATTTTCACTCTTCAACATTTCTAGCCCCCTTCTTGATTTCACCAATATGTCTCATTCCTCTGCTCATTCTGCCAGACTCTGTACCAGGTACCACAGCCATCCCATGTTCCCCAACAAACTAACCAGGAGCAGGTGGGCCTTGGACTCACTGGCTGACCCAGGCAAGCGCTCATGCTCCAGCTGTGAATTCGGAAAGCTGTGTCTGGAACACTACAGTTGGACGTGGCCACTCATCCTGCTGGATGCTACTTCTCATGGCAGGGACTGGTGCATGCCCTGCCTAAAGGAAAGCCTGAGGGACTGGCAGCCAGGTGTGCCAGGGACCTGCAGCTGAGCTCCTGCTGTGCTGTGCCAGGCGGTGCTGGTGCAGCCACAGCGCTGGCTGTGTGTGGGTCTGGGAGTGCCAGGAGGTGTCACTGCCTTTCCCACTCCGGGCCCTTTCTGAGGGTGACAAGTAACACCCCCCTGCTGCAGCCCACAGCTCAGCCGGCTCCAGCCTGGGCACAGCCACAGCTCAGGGGCAGTCACTGCCTCTCACACCCTGCCAGCGGGAGGTTCTGCGGCCCAGGATGCTCCTGGGTGAGGCAACAAGTACTGACCTCTGCAGCCAAGGTCAGCCTTAAACCAACACTATTCAGCTTAGCACCAGAGCAACTCATCTGTAAGCTACAAATTTTTTTTTTCATATTTGATCATCAGCAAATTGCACTACAACCTTCAAATTTCTCAATTCTTTTGGCATTCAAAAGTTTTGGTGGAATTTGAGAAAGGCCTACAGTGTGAGTAAACAAAACGAAAGTATGGATTTGGGAACTGTGACAAGAAACTTCATAGGTTTCATTCATTTTTGATGCAGACATGTAAAGTAAGCACTTTAACTTTCTGCGGAGCAAGATGAATGATAGCACACCCCAAAAGTCCTCTGATTCTAAAGGCAATTTTTTTTTGAGTTTATAACTTGCCATGAAAGTTTGGTAACATCAATATATGCAAACAATTTGAAATATACCCTTGGAAATGCTGAAGTATTTGGCACATCATCAGAACAAACTGCAAGCAGTTTCCCTGAGGATAACTGCCCCAGAGGAGCTCACTGAGGGCAGTCAGGTCAGGACAAACATGCCCCAGCAGGACATGGGCACAGCTTGGGGTGTCCCAGGCACTGCTGCTCGGATGGGACAGCAGGCACAGACTGGGAGAGAAGAACATGCAGCCATGAAATGCAGCATATGTGCAGCCCACAGGCAGTCTGAGTGCTCCAGCACACACTGCAGCACCAGAATATTCCCTGCTACTGTAGAAGCTGCACGTGCTATTCCAGTGAGCAGTGGGAAAAGCATAGAAAGTAAACCACCCTTGGGGCTATGAAATAGGTTTGATCTTACAAAACCCAGAGGACCTCAGACAGGCACATCATTACTCAAAGTGACTGTCAGAAGTGTTAGAATTTCCTTTATCAGCTCCAGTGCTGCCCAAGGGGCTGCATTCCAATGAGTCAGGTGTGCCAATTACACACTCCTGTTGAATTGTGTGCGACAAGCTGCTCTTATCAGTGCAGGACTGTCCCATTGATAAGCAAGAGCCTTTTGGTTCCTCCCACACCACTCAGCTTTCCCAAGTCACACAACAGTAACTGAGGAAAAGAACCAGCCAGCTGTGAGAGTCAGGCCAGGCAGTGTGTTCTGTGCTGCAGGGCTGAGCTCCCTGTGCATCCCTGTGCTCCCACACACCTGGCAGCCCAGAACCGAACCCCAGCAAGCCAGCCACACTGCAGAGGGAATGGCAACCACAACATTGCCTCTGTACGGGAGGCTAAACAGTCCAGAGGCTTCCGACAGAAACCTGTCCATGAAACAAAAGCACGGAACAAAAGCAAGAGGAGGCAACTGAAACCTCATACTGATTTCCCACTGTTATCTCCAGTATTGTCATGCACAGCACAGGTAGAGCTATTTAATACTCACATATGACACTAATTGTGTCATTTGAGGTTCTTAAGAAGTTTGAAAATGTAGGGGTACTGAGCACAATACCCAATTATAAAAATTAATTATGAGAAGAAACAATTTTAACATGCAGGTACAGTTAACAATTTTAACTTACAGGTACACAAGACTAAAACTGTATTGGACTCCAGGGCTGCAGTTGATCGAGTGCTTCCTTCTCCATCCATCACACTACAGCTGCTGAGGATCCGCAGATCAGCTCTCATTCCCATCCTTCAGATCCCTCTTGGGAGAGCAAATCAGCTACTCCTCTGTCCTGCCTGCATTTACAACACACTTGTAATGCAGGTGGGGACAGATGAACAAGCCTGACCTACAAGGACCTTTGTTTGTTTTCCTTTGTCTATTTGTACAAAGCAACACTCATTTCTTCTAACCAGCAGCACCAGAAGGAACCTTGCAGTGAGGTGGGAGTCCCTCAAGTGTCTCCCAGGAGGTGCCAGTCCCATCACTGGCAGCAGAGCCACACCAGGGCCAGGCAGCAGTGGGTAAATCAGGAAACTGCTCTGCCCACTGAGGTCTGCTGGACTCCAACATGAAATGCTCCCAAATGTTTTAACCACAATAAAGGAGATGAAAGCACTGGCTTTGAAACAAAGAATTGTTGATTTCCTCAGGTACAGAGAACTTGAACAAAGGATAAAAATAAAAAGGTGTTCAACACTTATGCTTTACTTCTGCTGGCTTTTTTAGAGTTTGCAATTGTTTTGTTGGCAGGGCAGTGTTTTTTTGTTTTATAATGTAAGACTCTGCCAAGCAACTCTTTCATCTGGCCAGGAGAAACATCACCTTGCTTCCCTACCAAGTTCTCCTTGTTTGGGGGAGCAGGCTGTCAGCCGTCCATGATCCATCTCTTAACACAGTTTTCATTTTCCAAGAGTTTTCTCCATGCCTTCTTCATGTTTATTTAATTTCTTGTCAGCCTTAGCAAAACATTGACATCATCCACTTTGGGGAAACACAGGTAACATCTTATGGCTCTAAATTTTGCTGCTGTATTTGTATTTGCTGTGAAACTGCTCAAAGAGATTGTATGCCCTTAAATCTTTCAACAACTCTTCTAACTACACTGAAAACAACTGTCTGTGAAGAAATGAAAGCCTCTAATTCAAATACTGATTAACTGGTTTTCCGCAGCTTCTTACACATCTCTTAAAAGGGATATCCCACTTACAGAGTAAGTCCAAGCATGAACCAACACCACTCACGTGCCAGAACATGTTGCCTACACCAAGCTCTAAGCCCATGCCCTTCGGTACAAAAGTAATGGAGCAATCGCATTCACACCTCAAGGAGTTTGAGGTATAAAAACACCCGTGTTTGCTGGTACACTGGATTTTCAAAATCTATTTTTAAGTAATTGCCACCTGTTTCTTAAGTTCTTGTAGGAACAACTTTCCATTTAACTTGCAGAAATATTTATTACAAGCACAGAGGGAAACACTTCAGACTGGTACCCAGGTTTACTACTGAAGGAATCCAGAAACAAACAGTATTTAAGGCATGAAGCACTACTGGTTCAGAGCACACTGCACAACCATGCCAACAGGAGCTCTGCTGGAACCTGAACTGCAGGTACAAATGGTTCAAAAGGACACATGCTATCCAGGCTTTCAGATTCAAGAGCAACCAATCTTTTGACATGCTTGAGATGAGTGAGTGCCCAGACACATTCAGACTTACAAAGATTGCTAAAGAATTAAAATAAAACAGAATACTCGTTACAGCTGAAATACTAACAAATGCTTTGCCATAGTTACAGTCATTGCATGGGAAATACATCAGGAATGTTTCATGCTATTTACATATGCCAACAACACTTATAAGCAAGATATTCCCTGAAAACACATGCAACAACAGACAGTTTCAGAAAAGCTGAATTAAATTGGATAGTTAATTTAGGGGGAAAAAAGATTGGATTATGCATTTAACTAGCACTGTTACTTTGATACAAATATGTGTACATCTACTGTCTTTCTCCGGGGCTCAATCTAAAAAGTAAAATTCAACATATTTAGAGAGAAATTAAAGCTTTACATACAATCTATTGAAAATGTAATCAATTATTAGAAGACCCCTTGAATCTGTCCCATAACTCTTTACAGCAAATCTGCATTTTTTGAATACTTTGGATATTAATGGAGATGAATAGCTATCAGTGAAAATATACGAAGAGGACATAAGCACCACTAAAAAGCCTTTAACTTATGGGACAAATGAAAGTAAAGTCATCAGGACCTGTACCTTGTGCTGGCGATACTTGGTGACTCTGCTCCAAGCCTACATCTCTCTAGCTGATTAGCCACAATTTGCCTTTCCACTTCCAGTTCTCTGGTAAGTCTTTGAAATTGGAGCTCCTGAAATTTCAAAATAAAAAGAAAAGCATTCTTGATGTTAAAAAAAATGGGTGTGGATTAACTCTGAAGCAATCACTGATTCATCACAATCATGTTTTTTTGTTTTTGTTTTCCTCCTCCTTAGGGGAATAAAAATATAAAAGTGGAAATTTAATGGTTCCTTAAATCAGTGATTCACGCAAATGTTGATTTATCACCTGTTACACAAAGAAAAACATGTTTAAGCATTTTTGGATTTTATTCCTCCTACAATTAAAATTTTTGTCTCTTCTTATGTTGCCACAGTCTAACAAAATCAGTGCCTGTAAAGTCAGTCTTCAATTTCATCTACAAACAAGGAAACTGGAAAGCACCACATCCTAACCTTTCCAATCACAAACCTTCACATCCTAAACTATTCTCCATTCTGACTTCTGTACTTGGAAAGCTTAACATTTATAATGTCAAACTTGCTGAGGGTAGAGATGTGATATTTCACCTTTTCTGTGTTCAGCTTTTGTCACATTTCTTGGTGGAAGGTACCAAACCTCAGCCCTTGTAACAGGCTCATGAAATGTACCCCTCCGAGGGTAAATGGGACATATCAGTGCTGCACAGCATGGGTGTTCCTGAAACCTGGAACCATTCTCTGCAGCACTCTGAGCTGAGACTGCGTGTCACACCAAGGGATATTGGGGGTGTTTTCACCCCCAGTGAACTTTTATGAACCACAGAAAAGGGTTCTATTGAGCAATTGCATTATTTTTCAAACTGACACTATAAACCCCCTGAAGTTTAAGTAAACTGTTCAACCCTATACAAAAACAGATGAACACCAATATTTAGTGATCTCATGCAGCAAGTCTTATATACAGGTCAAGTACAGCACAGAGCATTCCTTTCACTTGACAGCTCAAATTATTGATCAGGGTTTTCCCCGAGTGTAGCTCATGTCATGGTACTGCACAGCAGCTCCACGCCTTGCACAGTGCCAGGGATCACAGCTCATGCCAACTGTGCCCTCACACCTCACATCACATGGGGCCAAACCACCTCCCTCTCATGGCTGGCTCTCCCTGCACTGCCTGCAGTTTGTGCCCCTTTTCAGTAAGATGAAGGGCAGCTCAGCAGTGCTCCCAGCACTCTGCAGGGACCTCTGCTCACAGCTCCAGCCCTGAGGGCTTCTACAGCACACAGGAGACTTGGAGTAACAACAGGAGGGAGACTCAGAGTAACAGCAGGGAAAAGCTACTCTAAACTCAAGATTTACCTTGCACAAGTATCACTGACAACACAAGGAGATCTCCTCCAAGAACCCTGCAAGAGAAGACTAATTGGCACCTATCTAATAAGGCAGGCAGCTCTGGGTCAGGGCAAACAGCAGTTGCCATCCTGCTGAAATGACCAGATGAGATGACAGGACAAAAAAAGCTGCTTCAGAGAGTTTGACCTGAGTCCTCCCCTCACCAAACAGGCTGTTACACACACAGAGCCTACTGCCCCTCCCAGAGGGTACAAGGGACTGGGGACACTTCCAAACACTCCTCAGAGCTCACTAACCAAACTGAAGAAACCCACCCTAACATCACAAATATTGCCCAGCAAATGTGGGTTTGCACCCAGGACATGGAGCTCTCCCACTGCTGCCCCTGGACGTGAGCACCCACAGAGCAGACTCCTTTTCTACTATTGCTCTACTCAGAGGGCAGAGCAGAATATGCTAGAGCTCCAGGAGGGAGCTGTGGCTCTCAGCCTAACATTGGCCACCCCTTTCACAAGGTTGGCATTCCTGTCAAGCCCCAGCATTGGAACAGCTTGGCACAGTGGATGCTCAAAGATGAAAGAACATTTCAGACATGAGTTCTAAACTTGCATTTCATTAAAAGCTGCTTTTAGACAGAATTCTACAGTTAAATCATCTTAATTCCAAGACCTGACATGAAGAGCCTTACAAATATGATAACCCAGAGACCACCACAAACTTCATGGGCCTGTGACTAGAAAAAAAGCAGCATGGAGAATATCCAAAGGTTTTTATGACACAGAGACCAAGTTGTCACAGTCTGACGTCAGGGCTTGGCTTGATTCAGCTTCATGTTATAGCACAAGGATTCACAGGCTCCAATTACTTCATTTGGAAAGTTTATCTTTTGCAGAGAAAATTCTAAAAATTCTATTAAGCAAAAAAAGTCAAAGAAATTTTTTAAATTATAATTTCCAGTTCTAAGTCAGAATATAGATGGCACATCCATCTAAAAGCTGATTGTCCAGAATGTCATTCACATGCTAGTGGAGAATGCCATGATTTAAAAAAAAAAATAAAAAAAAAATCTATTCACACTCTGAAGCTATGCAAGTTTTGGAGCTAATGTCAGCAAGACAAGCTTCTTTCAGAGTAAATGATGGTGTACTATACAGCTTGTAACAAACACAAACTTTAAAATAAACAGTACTGTGCTGTTTGTTTGCAGAAATAATAGAAAACATTTAACCTATCTTTAAAGCTGTTTCCTGTTTCTTACTTTTAAACCAATATTTAAATAGCAATGTCATGGATGCAAACTCTGAATCTGAACCTATTGTTATTTACTGATCTTTGAATTAGATGAATAAAATAAAACCTATGATAGCGATTACTTGCTTCCAGTCAACCAATCTCTATTAATTTGCCTTTCCATTACATACAGAAACATTAGTGAACACATTATTCTAGAATACACCCGGTTGCATAACATCTGAAGTAACAAATTGCCTATTTAAGTAAAAATCCATATTTTTTTTCCCCACACTGCAAAAATTCAAATCCAGTTAAAACAAAAAAACCCTGTACTTCTATTTTTCTTGAGTGTGGAAAAAGTGAATGGAATAAATGGGCAGCAGAGCAATAAATTTTACTTCATTCATTTATATGATATTTAAAAAGGAAAACTCACTCAATTATATCAGAAAACCATGCTAAGGAGAAGTAAGAGAAAAAAACCACCAAGTCCTGCTCTGCCAGTTCTGAAGCACTTGCACTGCTGAGTTTGGACCAACACCATCAGCTGTTCCTCATCCCTCTGTTCTGGAGTTGACCAGAAAGGCCACAAACGCCACAGTGACTGAGCAGCAGAGAGGTAAGAGGTCTGCAACTCATCTGCCAGTTTTAAATCACTCTGGGAAATCTAATGTCCTTTTGCAAGTGCAAGCACAGCAGAAGAAAACAACCCAGCTCTTTTTGTAGTGAGTATGTTCTGGTGTGAGCAGCCTGGGAGTTCAGGGAAGCAGCAGTTCACAGACTTTTTGAAACAACAAGTGCTAACTTTTGTGTGTGGCTTCTTAAATTTGGTATCTGCAGCTGGAGGTGACACATCTTACATACCTGCATACATAGACATGAGGGATAGTTTTAGAGCTACCATCTTGTTTACAGCTGGAACACCTCAATACATTAAGCCTTTTTTCTTTTAGCTTCAATTATCATATTTTTGAAGAAAACTAAATCCTAATCAATTCTAAATTGATCACTTTCCTAGTTTATGCTTCCTTACAATGACATTTGATAGCACTCTGAATGGACCTACTCCCAGGGTATGTATCTATCAGAGGGCACACCAGTTTTGGCAGGAGTCTCTTGGAATTTGTTATCCTAGCCAGCTCCCTGGAAGCAGTGGGAGAGCACGCTCCTCAAACACGGAGCTCCCAGAACAGAGGAGCTGCTGCCCTGGGCACAAATCACAATTCACTGCCTACTACAGCATTGCCTGATGACCAAATGACAGCACAGGACTCAAATACAACTCTTAATAAGCTTATTAGTATTTGGAGCAGAACATCCATGTGGCCAGCACATACTAAATTTACAGTTGCAGGTCACAGAACACGCTGCCATACTGCATTCCAAGGAGCAACAAAATCTCCTCACATAGACACACTACACTGGCTTGGCCAGAACTACTTTCTTTCCAAAACTATCCAACATACACCAAGGGGAAAAAACCCCAACCTGTAATTCTATTCACCTCTTTAGCAGTAACTACTTAATTACCTTATCAAACCATAGGTTTTGTGTTCATAAGCTAAATTCCACTGCAAAACCACAGACCATAATTCTTAACACAAAAGTACAAAAAATGACAGCTTTAAGCACAGTTCCAGGCCCAGAGCAGGAAGCACACCTGGGGTGTAAAGGAGGTCTCTTTGGAAGGCAGCTGTACTGACTGCAGGCACGCAGGCCACCAGGAGTGAGAAACAGAGCCCAGCACATTTTAGAGCTGTGTAATTTCTTTTTGGAGGCTGAAGCTTTCAGAGGAGAGACAAACCCTGTGTGGGGTGTTGATGTCATGGTGTTCACCCTAGGTGACCATCACCTCTTCCTTGGCAAGCTCCACATGCCCTGGTAATTCCTTGGCAGCGATGCCGAGATCTGACTCGAGATGACACCACTGCCACAAGGTACAGACAAGACCAGTTGTACCAATCCTGGCAACTGAATCCTCTTTCCATGTGAAAGCTGAGTGCCTCTGACAGGCTGGTGGCTCCCTGGCAAGGGACAAAAACCACCCAACACTCTGGGCTGGCCTACTGCCAGCAAATATTTGACAATGGGTAAGTAATGGGAATGCAGTTTGCATGACTGACAGCAAAGACTGTTGTTCTCCTGCTGCAGGCTTCAGATAATAAATAGGTTTAGAGGCAATTCTGTGCCTTCTATCTGCATCCCATCATGACACGATGTTGCAAATTCAGCCTTTTAATTTCTGTTAATGAGGAACTTTCATCCCCCAGTAACATAGGTGAGAATGAGGAATCTATATTACAATGCTGAAAAATCAAAAATTACTTTCTTCCTGACCTGTTGTGAATAGCCCTGACAAAATTTGAAACTTTAAACAAACAGTAGTCTAGATGGCTAATGGAAAGTTTTCTGGTGACAGCTCTGCAAGAATCAGCAGCAGTGGCACAAGCAGAGAAGTCACAGGCTCTTTTGGGTGATTCATGCCTGGCTAGTCAGACCCAGACTGGGCAGCTGGGACAGCTCAGGTAGATGATGCCTTTAACAGACAGATGCATCTCTTGCAGCATCTTGACTTGACCAGTTCTCAGTGGCTGCTGTGGCAGAAGACAGGACACAGATGGGCTGGTGCTCCAAGCTGCAGTAACACTGAGATATGCTAACTTGCTTCAAGTGCCAAATGTCACTGTCTGTGAAATATCACCAAGGTAATTGTCAGCTGAACTATGAAATGTGTTTCTAATGACAAAAATGTTGCTAGTTGAACAATCAAGTTAAGCTTCTTTCAATAGCTCAAGTTGCTGATCTCAGAAAGTGCAGCCTACATGTGAGAGGAATATTTTACCTTGCATTTACTACTTCTCATTCAACTGCCACACACAGTGCAGAGCCACACAATTCCCATTGACTGTGAAAGTTCACACAGTGCTACAGAAAAGGCAATTACATTTCAGATATTTTTATGATACAAAAGTGCAACAAAGAAGTGGACAAACAAAATTAAGTTCATTTATAACTTCCTTCACATTAACCTCCTGCACTGATCTATGCTACATTTCCAGTTGCTGTAATTCAGAACCAGATCCAGCAAGTAACTACTTAAAAACAAACTAAATACTGTATTTTCCAACGTGAATGTTATACTGTAGTGACCTGATATTTAGATTATCTATCAGCATCTATTTCAGAAAAAAACCCTATACTTCTAACTAACCATATTAGAGCAACCTTCATATTTTTGGTAAAATTAAGTTTACTCACGCACACAACTGCATTTGCATGCTTTCAGTATCTCAGTATCTTCCAAAATAGAAGACAAAAGATAAAAAATTGGACAGCATAGAGAGAATCGCAGATTACAGGATGTGAAATGACATAGCTACAATTACTGGCTGATCACACTTACTCTGTATTCAACAGCAGCAGACCATTAAAGCCCTTAATACTTTTATGCCTGCATTGTTCGCTAGTCTGGTACAACACTTTAGTGCTGCTCTGGCTGATGAGGGATCAAAGTTTCAGCAGTTCATAGAAAGCTTACTGATGGCAGTGGCAGCAGGGAAGAATGGCACTGGAGGCATTGCCGTCGAGCTTGCTGCTGGAGCCCAGTGTGCTCTGCCAGCTGGGCACGGGGGCTCAGCCCCTGCTGACGAGACAGGCTGGTAAACTAAACTACTGACAGTGCCACAAAAGGTGCCAATGCTCCCCTGTATTTTGGGGGCACCCACAGTTCTAGGCAGGCTTTCTTACCAGGGGAGTTTCTCCGCAGAAGAGTAACAGTGCACACGAGAAAGGAGCATTGACTTCTAGACCTGCACATGAATAAAGGAGGATAGAGAATTTTGATGAGGGAAATGAGTTGGCCATTTCACCTGAGACAGAAAGTGGCATATATTTTGTGGCAGAATACAACCTTTGTGAAGTTGACTTCTCAGACTTAACTCACTGAAACTACAAATGCTCATAAAACAGCAGAAACTGTAAACTTCAAAGTTCTGGGATTGAACAGGGAAGAATGGCCCATGCGATTGAACACTACTAAGAGAATTGGGAAAAAAAACCCAGTTCTTCCAGCCATTCAGAAAATGTTGACCAAGATTTTTCTTTCACTCAGACTGAGTTTGGAAGTCCATTTAAAGAGAAGTACTGCCTTTACTTTAGAACTGTCACACATTTGGCACCAAACGTGCAAATCAGAATTTCAAGGTAAGACTATGCCTCACTTTGTATGGAAGTGCATTTAGTAAATCCCTTTTTCAGGTATCTAGGTGAAGTGACATGCCTACATAGCATAGTGGATATGAAGTACTACCTATCTGAACTGTAAAAAAATCTCCCAAACACTTGTCATTCTAGAAAAGAAGTTCTAACATGCAATAACATATAGGGAGAATGCATTTGCCCCTCTATTTCCACCTGAAAAATGTAGGAGTTTGTCCCCTGCTCCCTCCAAACCCTACAAAAAACATCTCAAGAACTACATGAAAAATTTGTACTTAAACAATAAAGAAGAAAAAAAAATCAAATTGCAGGTTCTCATACGATATGGTTCAATACACTTATACAGAAGGCAAAGATCTTGCTGAAGTGCTGAACAATAGAACAGTTCTAGGAAAACACTTGAGGAAAACCAAAGAATTCATGATTATTCATCTGAAAGCATATCCAATTGTTACTCTGCCACTGGTTAACAAAAGAAAAGGTGAAAAATTGTCCATCCCTAGGTGTCAATAACAACTAGACCAAACTACAAAACCCACCACTGCTGTATTTCCCTCTTAACAAAAACATTAAAATCAACATATTCCAGTTACTTTTGAAAATTGCATTGATGGGTGGTTTTTCCTGCGAGACCTTTTCTCTCAGCCCAATCACTCAAAACTAACATGCTAAGCAGGAAATCCACAATTCCAAATGATCCAATTTAATCTTCACAGTTCAGCAGCAGCTCATTCCAAATCCAGCACGGTACAGTTTGCACATGGAAAGTAGCAGTGATTCCACAAACCTACCAGGAGCAGTTGGCAACTCGCTGCCCTACATAACCCCTTAAAAAGGTTACTGCTATGCTGCTGCACCTATAATTTTTAACAAGTTGTTATTTTAATATGAAAATATTCTATTTACTTTTAGTATGGATAAGAAACTCCCCTTACAGAACTGAACTTCTATCCAAATACTCCTCAGGATTCAGTATAGACAAGTATGTTTTAATGCTTTAGTTTTATTTAAAACTTGTTTCAGAAATTCCTAAGATACTTCTATCCATTCTAGTGTGGAAGTCTCACAATGTTTTAGAAATATGTTTTGAGGGAAAAAATCCCATCCTACCTCCAAAACAAACCAACAGAAAACAATCACCTCCCTATACAAAAAATAAAAAACTGAACCACAACAAAAGCAAAATACCCACAATCCATCATCAAATCCACTAAAAGACAAAACAGGTCAAAATATGTTTCAGCTTTATTATAATTAGCCTTAGGATTTCCCTGCATTCAAAAAGGAATTCCTCTACAAGAGTCACAGCATCATTCAGGTTGGAAAAGACCTCCCAGACCATCAAGCCCATCCTGTGCTCAGTCCCCACCTTGTCCCCCAGCCCAGAGCACTGAGTGCCATGTCCAGTCATTCCATGGGCACCTCCAGCGCTGGGCACTCCAA